>WKFP01014269.1:710263-772019 GCA_011057875.1 Pterocles orientalis
TTTTTTTCCTCTCCTTTTTTTTTTTTCTTTTTTTTTTTTTCTTTTTGGTTAACGTGTTGCAGGAACTTTCTGGACAATTTTCTTTATTCTTTACTTACCAGATGTTTGCATAGTTGAGAAAGATTCAATATGGGCAAACAGAGGATTGTAACTAGTAATAAGTACATTCGCTGTCTCAAAAGCTTTAATTTTCGAAAGTTGAGAAAAATTACAAGCAAAATTGATTAGAAGAGAAACTGCAGGAAGAGAAAATGCTCATTGCAAATTGGGGATTCTGTAAGAGTTTATTAGCCAAAACCCAAACCACCACAATTTCATATGAAATAAGAAGACAGCTTTGGCTGGAATCCAAGCCTTGATCTGTTACAAATGAAGAGAGCAGTGGGAAATCTGTATCCATACATAAGAATTACGTATGAAAATTCAAAATGGGAAATGGGAAACTTGCACCAAAACCCTTTGAAGAATCAAATGAACTTCCTTTTGGTCTGCTGACTTTAATTTCCAATAAACCTCACAGCATGGTAAATAATTGTCTGACCATTATATAATTATATTTTTTTTAAGTCTTGAAGGTTGTTGTTATGTAATAGGCAGTATTATATCAATCTTAGACAAAATAATGGGACCACATAAGCTGATGCCAATTGACAAAGAATCAAAGAGTAGAAGAAAAAACAAGGTCTGTCAACATGATTTTGTAGAAAAAGAACGTTTAAAACAGAATTACTTTTATACTTGGAGACTGTGGTTTTCGTTGATAAAAGTGTGGATGAATATAATGGATTGACATCTGTTCAAGTGATTCCCAGCCCTTTGTCACTTTTTGGTGCCAATTTTGTTATAGATTATGAGTATGTAGAGATCTGAAACTGAACAACTGCTGGTCTTAAAGACATTGGCTAACCTGGAAGGAGAAAGAAAGAAAGAAACAAACAAAAAACCCAACAAGAATATTTCTAAGTGTTTACAGAGAGATCAGTATCAGAATTGCTCTTTTTACCATATTTTTCATTAAATATTTCTATACTATTATAAAATCCCCAACTAGGGAAGGAAAGGTGACATGGAAACTACTGGAGTTCTTTACAGGGACCTGCATGGGCAGAGGTTCTAGATGCTGAAAGGCTCCTCAGCCTGAAAAAGACATGAGGAGACTAAATGGCTGGAGCTGAAGGCAGCAAATTCAATATAAGAACTAGGAGATTTCCTTTTTTTAGTTACTTATTCATTGATTTGCTTGTTTAAATAGTGAGGGTGATTAGAGCAAACTATTACGGGAAGATGTAGGATTTTGATCACGTTGTGGTGGTGATGGGGGAAGTTTGCAAAGGCCAAAAGTTAATCACCATAGCCTCCACTGCTAGTCAATGACGGGAAGCAGACTCCTCCAGCTCACACAAGCTGAATACCTGCTTTTAATAATCATGTGGAGAGATCGCTTTTCCTCTCCATTGAGGAGAAGGGGAGCTTCACTCCGCTGAGTGTTAGCTGGGGGGTCCTGTCTGCCCCCTTTCTCCAGAGCCCGGCAGATGATCCTAGTGCAGTGTCAGGGGAAGGTGATGCCCTCTCTTGAGGTTTTCTGGGTTAGTGAAGAAAATCCCAGGGAATGGGCTTGTCAATAGAGCTCCTCCCAGGGGACCTGCTGGAAAAGGCAGAGGTAATGGGATGAAGAGAGAGGAAACATATAGCTGCTAAAAATTAAAAAGACCAGAAATAAATCTGACTTCCCCTGAGACCAATCTGAAGCTGGAATTGTGTATTCCATGCTGCTACCAGGACAGGCTTGAGGGGGTCATTCCTTCCTTTGTACTTGGGCCTAAGACAGCACCGTTTGGGTAGAGATGAAATTTAAAAAGGAACAGAAAGAAGGAAGCTTCTCTTCCCTCTCAGCCCTAAAAAGCTTGCATCCAGCACACGACAGAGTTGGAAAAATTGTGTCCATCCTGTGCCTGCTGCATCTTTGGGGCAAGTGCTAATGACTGGCTGATGGGAGTGTGCCTGTCTCCTCGTTCTCTGGCTACACTCGCTGCCTTCCCCACCAAATGGCATTAATCATGTCAGCTCCCCTTTCTACAAGAGTGGCTGGTTTAATGGGAAACTTCATCCAGCATCAATATCCCGAGGGGAGGAGGAAATGAAGAGAAGAGGAGAGCGTGGAGCAGCGAGGTAGCTAATGGCAAAAGCAGTCGCTGTCTGTTCCAGTGGGGATTTGATAGGGACAAGATGGGGAGCGGGGACTGGATTTACTTTGAAAGTCCACAGGCGGTAGGAATGTCAGTTGGATGTGCACTGCAGGAGCTGGGAGAGGTCTCTGGGGAGCAGAGAAGATGGTGTGGCAAGGCTGAGATCCAGAGGCACCTGCCAGGGAAGGTGGAGGGAAAGCTAGAGCACAGATAAAGCATTTGAGCCTGAAGCACAGGCTGGAAGAGACCGAGAAAGAGGCAAATTGAGTCAAAGCTGCTATGGGGGTGCAGTGCTCCTGGAAGGGGGTGTGGGGTGTGTGGGAGAGGGAAGGGCTCTTCTCAGAGGCAGCTGCTTGTGGTCATTGTGGCATTCCCATAATGTGTTTTCCAGAACTCCCCAGGATTTTCCAGGCTTTGATGCAAAGAATCATTCCCACCCAGAGCCACAGGGCTGCACCATCCGCGGCTCCCGCCTTCCTGCTGCGGTGCGTTGGAGTGTTGGGGGATCTCCATGGTCTGGAATGACCTCCCAGCATGCAGACGGAGGTGGGATGTTCTCATGCGTTTCTGTGTCCATGAGTGTGCAGGTTGCTCTGGAATGTGAGGGAAGGTGGTTTAGCCCAGGGTTCACCATCGTCTTGGCTGGCTTCTCACGCTTCCTTCCCCCTTCCTCCTCCTCTTTCTCCCTCCTGGCTGTTTTTTTGTCTGTTACCATGCTCCTTTGACAGCTTGTTATTAGAAACATCACTGCATATTAGCTGAAATTAAGTTAAACGTTGCCTTGTAAACCACTATGTGACTGGCAGGTTTCTCAATGTACCTGAGCAGCTGGGATCCATCCTGTCACCCTGGCTTCCATAGTGCCACCACATTCTACCTTGTGTTTGAGCTTCTCCAACAGTTTTTTGGGTTGTTTTTTTTTTCCCCACTCGTTTTCCAGCTAAGATGAACAACACATTTACCACCACAATTACTACCACATACAGAGAATGAGCTCCCTGGAGTCTTCTCCCTGGGATGTTTGCTCTGTGACCAGAAGCCCATGATGATGGGTGGTACTATGACGGCAATCATCTTACCCCATAAAAATCCTCTCCTTTTGAGAAACCCAGCCCCAAAGACCTGGCATCACACAGTAGAGGGAAATGAGGGTGACAAAACATAACACAGGCAGTATGGGAAAACCTTCCATGTATGTGGTGAACTGATCCTGTGAAATTTATTGTCACAAGATATTACTGCAATGAATAATTTAGGAGAAATCAAAGAGTTTGCAACCTCATTGAGGGCTATGTCCAGACAAAACATGATACAGGTTGAAATTTATAATGACTAAATCTCTACAACATAATCTAATTATCAGGCAGGGTTAGGCAAAAATGACCTCCCATGGGAAGAAATGCACAATTAAATGTGTTAGATCTGAGCTGATGAGCAGGTATGTTCAACCCTCTTCTGAATCACCCAGTACTGAATTTTTTATCAGAATTGCAGTAGCAGATCAGACAACCTTTTTGCTTCTCTGCTTGCCATTATCCTGTGATCTTCTGAGATAAAATATTTTATTCCCTTTCACATGGATATTTTTGCAAACAATATCTCGGATATCTGATTTCACACTCTCTTGTGAAAATATAGCCTCGAGCAGGCTCTCTGTCTGCCGTTTCTAGATAGCTGATCAACCTAGTATATCATTGCTTGGTTGAATCTTGAGTTCCAAGAAATTTACTTCTCCAGTATAAATTTCATGAGCACCATTTGTTGTGGTTTGACATACACAGAGCTCCACTTGGAGGTGGAAAAAAATTCCTATTGACTTCAGATAGAAGTCTTTTTTTCTTTTTACTTTTTTTTTAAAGTTCTCACCCAAACTGGTTTGGAAGCAAGAAGTGTCTCAAACTCATCTGGGACAAGGTGATGTTCCATGCATGGTTTGAGGATGGATGACATGCTGGATGTGCAAGTGGAAGACATCTCTCCCTTACACCGTCCCGTTGTAACCAGGTTGCTTGGCACTGGGACCGCGGTCAGTTTACGCAACTGTGACACAAGCCTTGCATCTGGTGACCCAGCTGTGCCAGCCTGTGGTTGATGAATAGTGTTTGTTCCCTATCTGCATGTTTTCTTTGTTTTGAGATTACACTCACCTCTACTGCCATGAAGAGGTTGTTTGGTGTAAAGAAGTGTCCCTGATCTCCCTTTGTCTGTCACTCCATCCCCACAAACACTAAGTCCTTGCTAATGTTGATGTTTTTTTGCTAAATGGGTGTTTTTCAACCTGTTTCCTGCCTGTGACTTGTGACATGTGCGAACTAGAGCATGACAACACAGAAAAAGTCCTCCTGTCATGCAGCCTTACAGCAACTGTGAGCATCGTGACCCCAGGGTTGGGATACCCCAGGTGTCAATGAAACACATGTACCGGTCATCCTCCTCTCCTGGGGATCAGGGATGCATCCCATCCTGCCTGCATGTCAGTGCAGAGTCTGCCTTTGTTTTGCTGTTCCTATGATGCTGCTCTCACAGAAGCCACATTCAGAAGCCACCAAAAATGCCCTGTCCATTAAGAAAAATCCTCATTTTCCCAGGGACGTTTTCCATGCCAGTGGGCTCAGTGCATTAACGTTACTTTCCTCTTCTGTGCCTGGGTATGATTGCGATCGAAGCAGAGATCTGCACCGGAATGACAATGTGTTGGCTAAAGCAGCAGGGAAATGTGCTCTGTAGGAGATATCGCCCATGTTTGCAATCAGCATTGGAGCCAGAGGGCCTGGGGCTGACCCTCCGCCTGCTCCCTTGCGCTCAGAGCGTTTTCACAAACGCCGCTGATTGCAAACTCTGCCTGTTCTCTCCGGCGACAGAGGGCCCAGGTGTTGTTTTATTTTTAGGTGTATTCTGGAGTCCGCTGCAGGCTGTGAACTGGCGTCAGCAGAAGGATTGAAAAGCAATGAAGTGCTGCTCTTCACTTATAGATGTCATTTTCCTCCTTATAACCTCCCTTTCAAGGATGCTGGCCAGCACGATCCTGGCTGGTCGGTAGGTGCAGCGCTGCAGCTCTTGTGTGCGGTAGGAAGAGGGAAGCATTCAGCCGTCCGTACAGCATCCGTACAGCATCGATCGTCTGCCTGTTTCACAAGAGACCTCATTGCTTCGATGGGTGGCCACAGGAAAAGGGGGATGCCCACAGTCACTTTCCATACTTTCCTCCCAAATTATTTCCCCCTCAAGATCTGTTCCTCCCCTCCGATGCTGGGGTTGCATGGGTAGAGTGCATGGGGATGGGATGCAAGAAAGGGATGTAGAAGCTGTGCACAGGGGACATGGGTCCTTAGGTGGGGCTGGCTCCCCTCCAGCAGCCCCGTCCCAGTGTCTGCTCCCACTCTGACCCTGCAGATATTCAACAGATCTAAGGACAGGCATGACTGAAACACAGGGTCCCCAAGTTGGAGAGAGGCAAGAAGGACGCACTGCAAAAACCAGAGGTGCAGAGCCAGCTCTGAGTCTCCCCCTCAAATATACAAGGTGTGACCGTCTGCCCCTGCATTAGAGAGGTCAGCGAAGCAACGCTGAACCTGTCAGGATTGCTAAAAGTCACGCACGGCTTTGGGAGTCACGGAGAGGATGTGACCCTTTCCGATTTAATTTCCCAGCAGAGCCAGCTCTAGGTGTGAGCAAAGCAGGCGCAGCCTGTGACAGCAGCCTGCTCGCAGCAATAAAATGTCTGTGGCCCTGCTGAGCACCTCAGCTGTGCCGGAGCCAGGCTGGGGAGGGGGCATTTGGGCAAGAGAGACTGCAATAATCACATGGGGAAGAAAGGCTGAGTCCTTAACGTGCAGTGCTCCTCACTCCCACCTTTCCCTGCTTATCTGCTGCACAGCAAAAATCCTCTGTCTCGCCTTTTCTAATTCTGATCTTGAGTGTGCCTATTGAGTCCTAAAAAACTTTTTGGCACTGGCTTTACTCCTAATATTTTCTGCAAGAGCTGCATGAGTGCTAGTAGGATTTTTAGGCTAATTATTGGAGGTGCATGTAGATACACTTCATGTCTCAGAATGGTGTTATTAATAGCTCTGAGTGATGACAAACAACACAAAATTCTGCTGACTCTAAGGAACAGTAGGGGATAGAGCAAATCCCAACTTGTGCATAGCCTCAGAAAAATGCCACGAGATAGTCCTGGGGAACAGCATTCTCAAAGCATTTTACGTTGGAGCTCAGTGGTATCCTCCTTATTGCAGGTAGGGAAACTGAGGCACGAAGAGCTAAGAGCAGCCTGCCAAAGCTGGCTCAGCCTCCCATCAGCAAAGCTGAGCGTCCAGGTGCTGTCTCCTGAAGCCCTGTGCTCTGAGCTGCTGACCAGGCTGCCACCGCTGTTCTCTCCTGATGGTCACAACCTGTCCCTGCTGCTGGCTGGGCAGGGAGCTGAGGGATCACCAGGATGACAACCTGCTGTAAACACTTAAGCTGATGGTTCTGGGGTAGAGAGGAGCATGTCAAGACACAAATGATTGTGGGATTTTATAGAATACACAGGCACCTTTTTTTTGAAAGCTGGGATATGTGTGCTTGTCTGTGGTCATCATACAGAGCATCTAGATGAATGGTCCTGAACACCTCCTTTCAGTTTTTTTGCTTGCTTGTTACTGAGAAAGCTTTTCCCACATCAGCTATGTGAAAGACAGTTTTCCAGTTCTGCAACTGTTATGTTTTGGGTTTTTTCTTTCAGGTAAAGGTCCCCAGTACCCTGTCTGATCTATGTCAGCCAAGAAGACTTCTTCTCCGCAAGTAATTACAGAAGTTGCAGGACCCCAAATGAATGCCAGGGCACTCTTCTGGGCTTTCAAAGGGAGGCAACCTTGTTTTCCCCAGGCTGCCTCCCTGGATACAAACACATTTCCATCTCTTTTTACAGGGGTTAATTTCTTTCCACTGCTTCCTAGTACCTGATGACTTCAGACCAGGAGAGGCTCAGAGGAGTCATTCAGATGGAAATTGGGGACATTTGTGTGGATGGGATGTATTCAGATCATGGAGGTGGCGGCAGAGCTGCAGTTGTGTTAGACCTTTGCAAGAGCTGATAGGATGTACAAGGGCAAGATAAAGGAATGAGTGAAGATGTTGGGGAGCAAGGTAGAGAAAAGGATGGGTTCAGGGCTGTGAAGGGGGGATTGACACAATTTTCTGTAGTAGTCTTGCTGGATTCTGTCACATTCACCTCTTCTCTACAACCTCCATTCTCAACAGTATTATTTTAAGATTTAGGGCTTTGTCACTTTTGGTATTATTTTTAATGACCAAGTGGATCAACTTTCATGATAGTGACAATTTTTATGTTTCAGTCCACCTCCAAGGTCAATTTACTTTCAGTGTTTTCCAAACAAATCACTTTGGTTATTTAAAAACTTGTTCTAGTGAAGTCATTTTGTGAAGAGGTTCAAAAATTTGGCATATCTTCAGGAATCAAATATTCTTTGAAAGAGAATTGCAAGAGCTCTCTTAGAAATAGAAATTATGACTCTTATCCAAACCTAATTCTACCTGTGCATGAAAAAAAAGGGGGGGAAAAATAGTGGAATGATTAAAAAAAATGTTATTCATGAAGGTCAATGCAAAATATTTACCAAATGAGATTGAGGAGGACTGGAAAGAAACCTTGGAAGAAATGCTATAAATATTTGAAGGCAAGTAGCAGCAGCCACAACAGTAGCAGCATGTTGCCTGTGAAAGTCTCGTCCATTGAACACAATCCAAAAAGAAAGGGGGTAATAAGGGAGTGTGGGAACAAACAGAGAAATAAAAATTGAAGCCTGCAAATATTTAAAGTTAGATGATGTTACTAGTTACAAAAAATGTGGAAAATATATATAAAATATTAGGAATGTGAAAAAACAAAGTAAAGACCTGATGCTGTGAAAAAGCTCATGCTGATGCCAGAAGCAGCAGAGCAAGTGGAGATGCGACCCACAGGCGTTAGAGGGAAAGGACACCTGGATAATGCCTGTAAGCCCTCTAGTTAAACAAGAAAGGCAACAGCTTACTGAAGAGACAACTACAATGGAGAAAATCCCTGTCAGACAAAGAACAAGGTGGTGATTGCTGTGAGAGGAGAGAATATCTAAACACAAAACCTCAAATACTCAAAGAAATGGGCAGAGAAATCCCCGAGTGAAAACCAAAACCACTCAATAAAAAAGCTGTAAACCACAGCAATTGTCAGTGTTTGCAAACAGCCCTTGAGTGAAAATTAGGGGATCTGCAAGGATGAAATCAAATCAGCTCTTGGAGGAAAGTCCAAACTTTTAGGAATTAACTGATTATTAGTCTGCCCACAGGGATTCAGTAAAGGGAATATTATTTGTTCCAGGTGTCAGAGTGAGCTAATAGCAAAGGAAAAAGGGAGAGAGTTCTGGTTCCTGGCCTTACACAGACACCAACCTGTACTTTTCTGCCTTGAACTTCTTAATTGTCCTGAAGCTTCTCAGTTGTTTGCAACCTCAGCTCCCAGGTGGAGCCAATTAGGAGATGACAGGAGGGGATTGGTTGGGAGAAGTTTGTAAACAAGTGGTCCAGGCATTGCAGGGGGTTTGGGGAGTGATGGTGGTGTAGTGCCTTCGGGAGGAGCGAAGAGCCTGCCTGCTCCTGCTGGTCTGCTATGGCTTTACAGGGAGAACTGGAACCCTTGGACTTTCCAGGCTGAAGACACAGCAGGTGAGTAACCTCTAAAATTTGGAAGGATTTAAGAGTATGGAAGTGCTTGTTTCAAGTAATGTTGTCCCAGATGTCAGAGGAAGCTTTAAAATGGAGCATGGTAAAGTAAAAGCGTGGGGTATGGTAACTTCTTTGTGCTCTCTTTTCCTGTCCTGAGGCTCCTCACTAAGTGATGACTTTGTATAATTAAAATGAACAAAGTAAATGGCAGCAATCCATCTTCACAATCACAGCGTTTTCTCCTTCTCTTTGTTGAAGTGCTTTGTTCATCTCAAATTGGTTAAAAAAAAAGTAAATGTAAAAAAATAAATAATAAAACATACAGAAATAGAAGTTGAATGGGTGCCTGCAGGGGCTGTATTTTTAGCAGCTCATCAGTTTGCAGAGAAGCTCAGAGGTTGCAGATTCTAATTGCCAACCTGGAACGTGGAAAGCAGGACAACTGAAAGAGTGTGTTGTGGGGAGAGCAGGGTTTCAAAGCAGGGGAGGAAGAGATAATTGGCACCTTTGTTAGTTACAAAATGTGGCGGGACACCGTGTGGTGAGGCCATCTGGCTGGTGTTCGTGGCACAAGGACCTGGTGAAAGGCTCTTGTGGAATTCATCTGCAGGAGGGGTTTTGTCTCCTCCCTGGCTGGAGCTGTGAGTGTTTGTGTGTCCCCTCGGGAGAAGCTGGATTGGGATATTTGCAGATGGGGAGTGTCAGATCCTGCTGAGATCCTGGCTGGGAGAAAGAAGTGAGTAAGTAGAAAATGACAAAACAGATTTAACAAGAAGGTGTAACAGAGGGTGATATCTGAGCACAGATTCAGGAGCCGGATCTCCAAAAACAAATGAGGTGCAAGCTCTCTACGGACACAAAACCAAGACCTATGCCCAGGAAAGTCCATGTGCAGAAGGTAGCTGTGAGAGGGGGTGGCTGACCTCCCCTGCTGGTGTCCTTTCAGAGCAGAACCAGGAGTCCAATGTGACAAAGAGCCTTGGCCAGGACAGAGGAAGAGATGTTTAGTCTATCCTCGTGCCCTCTGAAATGCATGTGGTTGCCATCCTCCCTCATTCTGTTCCACACCTCCAAATTTGGTTTTTGTGCTTTACAGCTCCTTGTCTCGAAATGGATGTCCTAGAATTGCTGACTGTGTACTGACAGCTCAGCTGATGGCTTGTGGGATGCTTGAGTCCGTGGGGTTCGAGTAAGGGAGAGGGTGTCTTGCGTTTTGCTTGGTGTTCTGGCAGGTTTTTGGCTTGCTTTTCTGATAGACTATTTTCATCTCTCCTGTCCTACTTCCTTCCACACAGACCTCATTTTCCCCCAGGGGCTATAACTAAACTCACTCTTGTCTATAATCCCGATTGGTTCATCAGCTCTTTGGAGCATTTCCAGGCATACAGAAAAAGATGATCACATGGGTAGACCATCTGAAGCTATGTACATAAAAAACAAGCTATGTACAGACTGGACCATGCTAAATGGGTCTTACTGCGGCTGCAGTTTATTGTTGTCTGGACTTTGTGTTACAGGCCTTGTTACAGGCAGACAAATAACATTATGAAATACATCTTCCTCTGCATGAAAGACCCAATCCGAACACAAACAAAGCAAGAGATCTGGCAGAAAAGGCATTGCAGGTAACTGCTAATCTGCTGAGGTAATGGGTTATGGGGATAGAAGTAGTACAGATAAATAGATTTAAAAATAAATGGGTAAAAACATATGTAAGCAGTGCTGCAAGGACAGGACTGGAGGGTGAAATGGAGAAAAGCATGGCTACGGCTGATTGCAAATCATATCTGATTTGCAGAACGAACACTGAGCAGAGCTGGTAAGGTCATCCTTCCATATGTATGAGCTTGATAATATCCTTCCTGTCTGGTTACCCCCCAACTGGGTGCTTCAGAGCTAACTTTCCCTTAAAACCTTAGATTGCAGTACAAAAGGAGGGACTTCAGAGGCAGCTTGCACAGCTCGGCAGTGTGTGAGGGGCACACTTGATCCATGTGAGGGCAACAATGCAGCCCCCCTGGTCTGTACTCAGCACCCTTTGTCCCCCAGCAAAGCCGGCTGCATGAGCACAACCTCCTCCATCCTGGCCTTTGGGATGCTCCCGACTGCCGGATTAGTTATGCTGCCGTGGTTCGGCCGCTTTCGGCTGCCTGCAGGGCTGTCACTTTGCTCTTCTTCAAGGAAGAGCCAGTGGGCTGAGGAGGCTCCAGTTCCATCTGCCAGCAAAAGCCAGTAGCAGGGAAAGAGCAGCAGCTAGGGGGGAGGTGCTGGAAGGGGGGAGCAGCGGATTCCCTTGATAATGAGGATGGCTGCATCATCGCTTATGCAAATAGGGGAAAGACAGAGGCTTTCTGCAGCAGGCTGGCTGAGTGGAGGAGAGAACAGGAAGATTGAGCTGTTCTCCATGGAGGAAGATACCTGGCCCCACAGAGCAGGTGTGATCACTTGCATGCCTTCCTTCTCTCCAGAAGAGGTGTAATCAGGAGCCCTCCAGGACAAACAGTTCCTGCTCAGAGTTTGGCTATTGTCCTGTGTCACACACTTGTGCAAACAAACACAGGGAGCCTTGGGCTGATGCAAGCAAATTCTATGACTGGTTATTCCTCAACGCCTCCTGTCCCTCCACAAGTTACAGGTCTGTCTCGCAGTCCCTGTGCAACACCAGCATTCTGACATACTCCCTGTCCATCCCTCATTTGCTCAGAGGGGCTCTGGCTTGGTGGTGGGGCAGGTGGTTGCAGTAGAAGGCTTGGTATGCACAGCCGAGCCCTTCTGGTATCTCCCAGCCTGAGCTGTCCCCCAGGCTGCACGGCAGTTTTTCTTTCTCCCTCTCTGTTCTCCAGGCATCAGTAGCTCCATTACTTCTAGTTGGAAGGGGGTTGGGCAATGTTGTCATCTTACATCACCAACATCATCTTATGTCTGACACTACCACAGATGTGTTTGTGTTCAGTGTTTTCCACTTCTGCTCGTTCAGCTTGGCAAGACATCTGCTTTCCTGGTGAAGAGAAGGGATTGAAAGGGAAGCTGCTCAGCAGCCAGCTGTGGCTACCCTCTTGCTCTCCCCCCATTCTGCTGGGCTGCCTTACAAGATGGCAGCAGGCTTTTTCAAATTCGAAATGTGTGATTCGTTCCTTCCTAGACCTTGAAGAAGCCAGTGACATGAAAGCAGCAGCAGCAGACTGTCATCTTCTGTTCATGTCCCCTTTGCTTAGTAGGTGGAGTCCTGTGCAAAAGGGTCCAGCAAGACAGCCTTGATGCCAGGGGGAGCATGTGGAGCAACAGTGAGGAGATCCTGACAATGCATCAGCTCTGTCTCATCCGTATACATCCCAGGCTTCATAGCAGAAGTCTGTCTTGCCTGCTAATGTCTGAGGTTTGGATGGTCAGCAGTTTTTTTTTAAAGGCACGAACAAAGCCATTCTATTTCCAAAATGCAGATAAACCAAAAAAGAATAACATGAGGTCCTTGCTGCCTTGGGGCTACTGTCTGTGTACATACAGGATGTGGATTTAGGGCTGGACTTGATCATGAGATCCCAGGCTTGTGCACTTTCTACTCACAGTGGTGGCATCTGGCTCCTCTGTGGAGCTTCAGAGCTCTTCCTAAGTGAGCCTGTGTGAGCTGTGTGGATGGTGGGGGACTCTGGACTTAAGATGATGCTCAAGGCAGTATTGCCCTGATATCGTGGACATCTTCAAGCAATCTGGAAAGTTCCTTTCCTAATGATGTACTGTAGATGTATCCTACTAGGATTGCACACCTTTTCTCTGCTTTACTGGAGGTGGGAATTCTCCCAGCCCTGGTTCCTGTCAGTTGAGCAGCCTAATCAATAAACATTGTCTTGTTTGCAGGCTTGACAGGTTTTAATGCAGGGCAAAGATAAACAAATAAGAGAGAGAGGAAAGCCCACCAAAATCAGCGCTGCTGATTAACTAACGGGGGATATCATCAGAATTCATAAATCTCCAGCAATTTCTCAATCTCAGTGGAGCTCTGCCTGCTGAATGAGGAGCATCTCCTCATCCCTGATCAATTAAGCCATACCAAATCAATTTATTCTCCCCCTCCAACATAGATCATTAAATACGTTCTCAATCTCTTATCCCTCCTCTTCCTGTTGCCAGCAAAGAAGGACCAGCTCTTCTCTTGCTGTTTCCAAAAGTGGAATCTAATTTGACTGACATGGGGGCAGGAAAATCCTGGATAATGTCACATGTAGCAGAGAGTCAGCCTTCGTATGGCACCAAATGGCACAGCTGAGCCAGGGAGCCCAGCACTGGTGCCTCTTGGGCTACTTTCCTTCTCTGAGGCTGTTGCACTTGTTGTGCAAGTAATGGTTTCTCTTGTCTAGGCTGCAGTGATTCAGTTGTTCTGGGGCTGTGTCAGCTGGTGGCTGGCTTGAGTTTATCCCTATCACGAGTAAATTAAAGCATATAGCTGCACGGAGCAGGGAGTCACGTCTGAGCTTGAAAACAGTTCCTCTGGCAACACTCTTAAACACATCACAGCTTTATGTTTCTCCTTGTGTATTTGGTGTGGTATATAAGGCGTGTTAATGCTGGATGGATTCTGTTCACATTAGAGACTTTTCCTAAAAATGAGAAATTCAGGGGAGGGCTATGGTTGTAGCAAATGAGTCTTTGTGCTCTCCTGTCCCCCATCTGAGCAAAGGTGGAATTGGGAAAGTGGCAGCAGAATCCCACCAGCACACTCTGCTTCCTGCTGAGAGCCACTTCTGGGGAAAGGGGAAGCTGCTGGTTGCCTTGACTTCCATGACTTGGGAAGGCGCGTTAACTGAAAACACCCTCGAAAAGGTGCGTTTATGTAAACATTAAAAAGTGAAGTCTGTGGAGTCCAGGGCAATCCATCTTTTAAATCTTGCTTTTATAGCATTATTATGTGAGACAGTCTCATAAAAAGCTCTCTGTAGATGTTATTACGTTGCATTGTGGCTTTGGAGAGTGAGCTGAAGAAGCTGTGAGTTTGTGCAACAGCACATGTTAGCATGAGTTATGGGATGTCAGGGGCCCCGTGTTAACGATCAGAGAACCTATTCAGCTCCTTTAAGGTTAATCAACTCGGCATTTGTGTCAGGTATAATGTCTAATTAAAATGATGGAAGGGGTGCGAATGCCTCCTGGCAGAGGAGGGAAATGGCACAAAGAGGCAGCATCGGTGCCATATTGGTTTGGAAAATCAATAAGAGGAGCTCATTTTATCCCAGTGTATCTCTGCATTTGCCATTCAGTGGCTCATTTGAAAAAGTGCCAACTGGCTGCCTGGGAGCCTGGGAACGGCATCATCTGAAAACACTTAAAGACAATACTGGTGGGGAAAGGAGAGGGCGTTGCTGCTGGTCACAGCTTGGGAGGTTGAGCTGGTGTCCTGCGAGATGAGGGCCTGGGCCATGGGGACTCAGTGGACAGAGACACTAATGGAGAGGGAAAGGATGGGGAAGGGTCTACTGAAGGGGAAGGTCTAGAAATCCAGAGGGTAGAAAACCAAGGATGGCTGGACTGGAAAAAACAGGCTTTCTGAAGGAGAGACACTTGGAGTAACTTTGGCATTTCTGCATTCCCACAGCCTCCTGCTAGTAAGTGTTGGTGATGATGCAAGTGAATAATGAACTTATCTGTGGTGAGAATTGGAAAAAAAAAAGATAAATTAAAAAATTGGAAAGCAGTTTTGAATCTTTCTATATTTTTATTGATGAAAAGTAACTTTCAGACCAGCTGAAACGTTTTCTGTTGTTTGAAAACTCAGGAGTAGGAGAAAATGACAAAGATATTGTCTTTAGATTTGCTTCTCTTAAAAGAATACATAACATTGTAAAAAAACATTTAAATTTCCTCGGGAAATAATTTTTAACGAGTTGCACCCATTTTTCAGGATGTGACAACTCTTCCTTTGCTAGTTGTGCAGCCAGCTGGACAGACATCTATCCAAGTAGCTGCACAAAATGTGTTAGAGCTGTGGATAAATCAATAACTTTCCATCTCTGCAGTTATGCTTCTCTGCAAATATAAACATTTGCTCATTATCACCACACAGTTTCATCTCTACTGAATTTTTAATGAAAAGGAATGATAATTTATTCACTAGCATATTTTTTTTTTTAGAAAAATGATATCTTTTTCTTAATGATTTTACTCCTTCTGGCTTAGTTAAGAGAACTTACTGCCTTCCCCCAGCCTACATCTTCAGTGCAGCACACTGGAGTTTAGATATACCCTGCCTACATTTAAATACCTTTAAACCACCTTATTTGAGAAGTACAGGCAGCTTCAGAAGCGGTGAGGAAAGACAGGGTCCTCTAGGTGGCAATTTAGGTCTTACAAAGGCTGAACTGTCCTGGGCAGTCTGCTCTCTCCCTTTCCTATGGACACTATACTCTTAGATTTGTTGTTTGGCGGAGACCCCACACTTTGCTTTCTTCTGTCTCTCTCATACCCCAAGTAAAAGGGCTGTGGCATCGCTTGGGTGACTCATATTTACATGCTCTGAAGCCTTGGATTGGAAGGGAAATGTTCTGGGATTACCCTGATTTATGACCTTTAAGTGCTCTGTGCCATGACAGAATCCCTACCTGAAAGCTCTTTAAGCAGAAATTAATTTATGCCTGACAGTGATTAAAGGAGAAAGTGAGAGGAGATGGAAATTAGCAAATCCATCTCTATTGCTGGGATCCCGTTATGATTATGAGGAGAGGGGAAAATCAGCATTATGGGTGTCAGCTGCAATCTGGTGCATTCATTTAGCAGCCCATCCTACCTGGGAAATGTCCCTGTGTGGATGGATATAGTTGTCACACTGGTTTGGTCTGAGATGAATCAATTATCTAGATGGTAGAACAGAGATAGAAACCATTTGGCATGATGTTAGCTCCCATCTTGAGTTTAATGCCAGAACCTGAGGCAGACTCCATCAAAGAAATCTGGTGGGAAAGCTGATCTTGTAGACCTCTTGCACAGAGATGTTAGAAATTAGAAACTGAGTTGCATTCTTGTGGCCAGGCAAAAAGATAGCTAAGGGACAGTCTTGATGTTGAGATTTGGTTCAGACCTTAAAGAGAACCTGCTTTTCCTTTGACAGTCACGGTAACCCATTTTTCTTGACACTTCAATAATGGATTATAGCAGTTAGGATGTAAGTGGGCAAGTTGTAAATAAATTTGCTTACAAAGATTGGACAAAATTTCAGGTGCTTAAAACTTTCAGTTTGTAGGGAAGATGTGTAATCAAAGAAGTCTCTAGAACACTGGAAAATAAAAAATACTGGTGACTTTGATGTGACAATGTCCCCTGCAGTGGACATTTGAGTGCTGACACAGAGGTGATCTTGGTGCTTTTCCCTAAGGCTGGTGGTAGCTGCAACCATCTTGTTTGAAATGGCTTTAGTGAAAAACAGAAGAAGCGGTACTGCTGGCTGTGAGAAGAGTATCTGTAAATACATCTATAAATAGCTTTCACCAGCAGGCATGATTATCACATGCATCAAAACGAAAAGAATTTTGACTTCTTAGCCACAAATACCTGGTTTGTACCACTGGTGCTTAGGGATGCTCGCACATGATAATGTCACGACTGACCTCTGCTAGAAGAAAAATCTCTTCATAATAAAGAGGTTTTCAGGCAAGACAGGAAGTCCCAGGAAGAAGGGCAAGCCAAAGGATTGTGTGATCTCTTTAAAATCTTCCTAGAAAACTTCTTACCTGGAACCCCCAGTATGAACTTGGGAACATTTTTTTTTTTTTTTTTTTTTCCGAAGTACTCAATTGCTTTGAGAAAGTCATGATTCTTCTGTGTTGTTTTTTAAATGAGGAAAGATTTTTCCTTTTAGTTTCTTTTTTATTTTTTATGGGGTTTAAACTTAATTTTGAACAATAAACAGAGATCACAAAGCTTTAGGCAAAGACAGAATACAGTATACAGTGACAGTGGATTTTTCATTTGGTTGGAGGCTTGTTTGTTTGATACTGTGTTAACAGGAGGGGAGAAGAAAAAGAGGAGAGGGTGGCTCATCTCTTTACCTGTTCGTCCGTGGCACACCAGCTAATTTCACAGCCCTTTTCCTTGCAAAATTTAGCAATGAAAAACCATTTGGGAAAGGCCACAAGACCCCTTGTTCAGCATCTGCCTGCCACTGGTTTGTGTTATTACTGTTTGTTTGTACTTTGCTGCAGACTTTGCTTCTGAGTTGTGAACCAGAATCTCATTAAAAAAAGAACTAGTTAATAAAGTAATAAAGGTCTCTGACCTATTCAGCAGTTTCATACACCTGTAAATATTTCTCCCAACTCCAGAAGGAACAATAAAGTCAATACTCGTTAATGTGGTGTAATATAATCAAATGGATATAATACTCCGAACATTCAAAGGCCAATTCCTCATTCAGGCTCAGGTGCCAAAATGCCTGATTAAAACATTTTCTTCTATCCCTTCTTAAGATCCACAGTTTGGAAAGATGCCTCAGCACATCTCCAGCAATGATTTATCCTCCTGCTTTATTCAAGGAAACAAAGCAACTTCGGTTTCCTTGTTTAACAAAATAAAATAGAATCAGACACAAATCCAGCCTGGCAGGATAAAAAAAAATATATGTACATATAAAGAGAGAAGTTCTCTTGCTTTGGAGCAAGAATATGAAATGATGTTGTAAATTAAATTACAGAAAGGGAGAATAATATTAACTGAAAAGAAAAGATTAGTTCCAAGACTGAGTTTCAATCATTGTCTCTCCTGGATTTTACTGGGCCCATGAGTTGGGCTGAACTGGCCTCAGACACAGGGGGGCTGGTCGGTTAATCTCTTCCTTCTTCTATAATAAATAGGGCCAAGAAAGAGGAGCAGAAAAACAAAGGGAGAAATCTGCTTCTAAGTGAAGCCTGGGAGCGTGAGAGCCATCGCAGTGTTTTCTGGAGGGATGTGAAGGGATTTGCCCCCCAACACCCTCAAAAGCTGGGTTGTGGGGAAGGGGATGCTGAAGGACCGCAACTGGGCTGGGTGGGAGGAAAGGGAGAATATTAACCATCTAGACAAGGTGATTAATATGGAGTTGATGGGGAAGGGGCTGATCAGATGAACAGTCTGTGGAGGAAGGTTACCCAAATGCAGTTGCAGAGGAGGAGGAGATCAGGAGGCAGATACTAAAGGCACTATATGGAGAGGTCGAGCTGAGCCTTTTGTAGCCTTTTACTCCATCCACTGTCGTGTGGGGAGGGGGCAAGGGACACCTGGCAGGCTGCTTGTAGAAATGAAGGTGTAATCTTAAAGATTGTTAGAAGTTATGTCTTGTTTAAAATACATAATTGATTCGGTTGGACTTGGATTTCCCTACAGAACGAAGGGGTTCCTATGAATTGCTTGATTTGGGATCTGAAATAGAAATATCTGCTTTTCGTGGAAGCTGAGCCCCTGGGCAGAGATCTGCTGAGCTTTTATCATCTACTATGTTCTAGAAATTAGGCCAAACCCTTTCCTAGTGGAGCCAGAATAGAATAAGGAGGTAATAAATGGGTAATACTTGAATGAATTCACTGGGATGTGTTCAGCTCCTGGAAAAAGACACGAGGGATGGACTATCTTCCAGTGCTGGTTTCAGTCTTTTGGGCAGTGCACAGAGTTTGTCTGAAGGTACAAATGGGCCCAGGTGGTGATCTGAGTCATGGGAAAGACTGGGGCTGTGAAAAGCTGTTTAGGGTTTTCTTCCAGTGAGGAAGAAAATTTATTTTTTCAATTGTTCCTGTGCTGGAGAGCAGCCAGTGTTTGTCCCAGACAGCAGGAACACCTGATCAGATGTTCTGGATGGGATACACCTGGGGCTCAGCCATGGAAGAGGGAGCCTCAATCCAGGTGGATATCTGTGCCTGGAAACCAGTCCTTGGTCCCTTCCATCCCTCGGCTGTCAGAGCAGACAGGGAATCCTTCCTTCAGCCTTGATCAGAAGGAAAGTTTTGCCTCAGCTAGTCTTGAGTCTATAACTCTCATTCTTTGTCTCAGTCCTTGATGAAAGCTGCTGTCTGCCCAGAAAGTAAATCGCCCAGTCCCCTTCGGTTACCTTTGTACTTCCTGGCCAGAGGCTGGGCAGCAGTACAAGAGGCTGAAAGGACTGCAGAGCAGCCCAAGGGATGGAAAGAAGAGAGAATGGCAACTTTTTCCCCAGGGAGATGTCAGGCAAAGGGGCTGGCACTGTAGCTACATCCAGAAGAATAAAATGAAGGAAATAAATAAAGGAGGCACAGCGCGTCCTACAAACAAGAACATGTGTCTGCATTTATTAACATTTCCAACGCAGATTTAATTCTCAGCAAAGTGCTGCTGCCTACACGAAACCCAGGCGTGTTGCAGGAAACCTCTCGTTAAGTTCCATACGAGCCATCTTTTTTTCGTGCATCCTCCAGGGGAATCTTCAAACAGATTCTATAATTTCACTGATAAATGGCTCTTTTGCAAAACACTATTTACATTCCCGCGTCAGAAAGGCTGGCGACTTTTTTTCCCCCCCCCCCCCCCATTCCTTTCAATCGTCTCCTCCCAGAGCCTTCAGGGAAGGATCTCTCGCCCACTCCAGGGAGGTAATAAACCATCTGTAGGTTCTGTAAGGAAGGAGAAAGCTGATGCGCTGGATTCCTCTGTGAAGAAATGCAGCTGTGGCGGTGCCTTAACTGGGATGTCCCAGGATTCTTCTGGAAATAGGGAGATGTATTGGTCTTGGACACAAATCTGGGTATTAGGATTCAGAGAATGTGTGTATTTTGGGGGTTTTTTTGGCATTACCACAGGTTTTCTGGGTGGCCTCAGGCTGGCCACTTAATCTCTCTGGGGTCCTGTTTCTGTTGGTACACACAGGATGAAGACGGGAACTTTATTCTATTTGTTTGTCCTGCCTGTTCTGATTACAGCTCCCTGGGGGCAAGGATTGTCTCTCATTAGACAAAGCAGCTTGTACATGGGGATCCCAGCTTTGGTACGGCCTCTAGGCATACAGAACAACAAAACAACATCTGACAACCAGTCTAGACAGCAAAATAATGTGCCAGAAAAACACGGTTTGGTCACTGCTTCCCTTTTTCTTCATTGCTCAGCTGGGGCTTTTTGCTTTTGCTGTTGCTTACTCTATCTGCTGACCTGCAGTTAGGAAGGATAGAGTTTGGGATTATTTCCATCTTTATCCACCTGCCTGGAAGAAGGAATAAAAAACCAGACCCTGACAGTTCTTCATGCTCTTTCACTTCCCACCAGTTGCTTGTGCAAGGCTGTAGGGGTACACCCCAGGTCCCTCCAGGTATATTGGATGAGTTCTCAACAAAAAAAGCCCTGAGTGGGCAGTAAAAAGACTTCAGTCAACACACTAAAAATCTCTAGACTTCTGTATGCTAGTTTTCATGAGGTACTTCTAAGATTCTGTGCCAATAGTAAGTCTTTTTGTGCTCCTGTCGTGTCCTATGGGTGGCATAGCATCAGTACACCTGATTTGCAGTTTAGATTAATTACCCAGTCTGAGGATGTCTTGAGTTCCCAGTTGGTGCCAGTTTGGAGAGCTGGCTGCATGCCTGCATCACCTCCTTCCTGGCTGTTCCTTGGGACTGGCTCACTTCAGGGATTCACAATAACCAGCATCTTCCCACAAAGCCTTTTAGCTTGAGTTTCAAATTTGCATTTCCAGCCACCCGAACTCGGTTCCATTTACCAGCTAATGTTCTGAAATGAAAGTGAATCAATGCACCAGGAGATACTCGTTTGCTGCTTGCTCTTTTTGCAGAAGTGGAGAAGCTCAGGTCTTCAACTGGTACAAACGAGGCTCTGCAGATTTCAGCACTGATTTTTATCAGTTGATCCAATCCAAGAACATCTCAACTGTTGTGTATTAGTACATCCTCTCCTTCTGATGATTACTGTTTTTAAACTATGTGAGTGAGAACAGCGCATCTTCCCCGTACCAAGGGAAAAGCTGCAATTACAGAAGCAGCAAGCACTGGACTCTTGAGGATGGCATTGCATCCCTGGCAGAAAGTTGGTTTATTTTTAAATTGGTTCCTAAGGAAACCAAGTTTCCACAGTCATGTTCTCTGTCTCTTCGTCTGTCAGTCCTTCCCAAGTAACTTTTACTTAAATTAGGCAGTTTCAAGCACATTTTACACAGTAGGAAAGGAAACGGTTATGAAACTCCAACCCATTTTGCGAAGCTGGCAAGGAAAAGAGCCTAAAACTAGTGCTGCTCTTGGCTGATGCACGAGTTCAGCAGTTACCTGTGCTGTGTGGGTGCCACTTAGCTAATGAACCTGCTGACTCCTGCCCCATCCGTGCTTCTAAGTCATGAGGAACTGGGGGCTTTCTGTGTCACTGGTGGGGAACCCAGGTTACTAGGCTGCAGAAAGAAAATGAAACTTGGCAATATTCCTGCTGCTGCTGGAAAAAAATTACTTATTTGATTGATCACAAAGGTACTTAAAATCCTAACTAAAATTTGTGCTTGGATACAATAGCTATCGACAGTCTAGCAACTCACTCCTCACGGGAGAGAAACCAACTCAAAAAGGGAATTTGACCCTTTTCTTCCAAAACAAGAGCTTTCAGCCCAGTTACGTTTTGTGAAAGATGATGGAAGTGTTTAGCTTTCGTTCCACTGCAAAGAAACAGCAGGTGTTTGGCACCCTGAAAGAAGCTGTGAAATTGGATTTGTGTTCTCTGGACTTTAGTAAACAGGCTGGGAGGGAGGAAAGTGAGCAGGATCCTGGGCTAGTGATGGGAGAAGGATGGGGCTGTGCAACTTCATCTGCTGCTGCGTGTGCTGCTGACCCAGCCCCATGGCAGCTCCAAGCCTCATCCAACTCTAAGCAGTCGCCTGCTCTGGGCAGGTTCTCTCCCCATCCCTGCAGCTAGTTTGAGAAACCTTCTCTTTCCCTTCTATTAGTCTCAGTTTGCTGCTTCCCTGACCAAAGTGGAAGGACATGTTAGCCATGAGTGAACTCAGGACAGCTGTGCTTCTTCCCTTTCAGGTTAACCGCTTGTCCCTGGGGGAAGAGAAGTGGGGGGTCATCCTGGCAGGAGCCAGAGCCTGATCATTATCCTTTAATGGGGAAGTCAATTAAAAGCCTGCCATTGCAGAACTGCTTTCTGATGACTCTAATTATCCAATAATTGTATTATCTCATTCAGTGGTGCGACAAGGTGCAAGGCCTGGCAAAATGCTGTGGGTGCTTGAGTCCTTGGCAGGCACCTTGTTGCCTGCAGCTGTTGATGGGTCTTCTGCCCTGTACTGGGCAACCTTGGGCTGTATGAGAGGGAGCTGTGGCCATTCCTCCCAAAATTTGTTCCTCCGTCCCAAAGCCACCAGCAGGTACAAGACCTCTGTGAGGATGGGGTGGTCATTCTGTGGCTGTTGTTGTTGCTGGTATGTGAACTACAAGACTGCTGTCTGAACCCTGCCTGTGCTGTGCATGTTTTAGTGGGTATTTTAGGGTCATTCCTCCACATGGAAATTAATGGGAACAGGAGGCAACCTGAGAGCTGCTACCCTGATCCACACTGTGTGTCCAAGTTAAAAAAAAAAAAAAAAATCCTGCTGATGGTCGCACATTGCATGTCATGAGCTTGCCCAGCCTCAGCAGCTCTGGCTCCTACCAGAGACCTAGCAGTGCCGAGCTCTGCTGGGGCTGGTGAAGTGTCCAGATCTCTTCTGAGGTTACTAGAGAGGTCTAAGCCATCAGGGCTTGGTTCCAGATACATTGTATGCTCTAACCAAAATCATGGCTGAGGAAGCAAACAGCTTCACCCTGTCCTTTTTAGCCAGTAGTTCAGTAATTGCAGCATCTTCCCAATACACAGAAGGATGGGTTTAGTTGTTACTTTTTTTTTGGGATGGGGAGGGTTTAAGTAATTCTCCTTTGCCTCCTAGGATATGGCTCTACCAGGGCATAGCAGCAAGGAGATTTTGCTCACTCCTTCAGGGAAAGAAATAGGTGTCCAGCTCCAGCCTGGCTGGCCTGGGAGTCTCATAGCACTAATTTTGGGAAGTCTCATTGAGACTTGTGTTCAGAACCAGCAGGACAATGAAAGAACAAGGATGGCGGCTGTATGTCCATGGTGATTAGAGCACCTAGGAAAGGAGATGCAGCTTTCAGCTCCTGCTGCAAAAATAATTTTTCTTTTTGATATTAAATGCTTACTGAAGAAAGCATTTGTGCCCCCTGTTTGAGGTGGGTTGCTCCAACTAACACTCAGTTTTCAATGCTCTGGAGGAAGCCTCCATGGGCTTTTTTTTTTTTCTTCCAGGGGAAAGAAGGTACCTAAATCCATTTGAGGCTTCTGGTCTGTAAAGCATGAAGGGAGGGAGCTGTTTCCTTGCAGCTCAGACTAAAGCTCTAGAGAGAATTGGGATTTAAAATCCACCTCCACGACGGTTATTACTTTCCGACTAACACGGCTCTCAGCACTGTGTACTGCCCATTCTCAATCCCTTTCCTGGCAGCTAATTCCTCCCAGACATTGTACAGGAAACCTACACATTACCGTGGTGTCCTGGACTCTGCTGGCTTGCTGAAGTCCCTTTGTTAGTGTCAAACCATTAAACTGTGAACAAAACACAGCTGAAATCTACCCACAGCCGTAGTAATAATAGTCCTGATAATAACAGCAATGCCACCACCTTGGTCCCCCGTGGTGACTTTTTGTGGATAATTTCAAAACCTTCTATAAGTATTAAGAAGTTCTTAAAATACACTGTGAGACTGGTAGGAATGATCATCCTCCTGCAGGTATGAAAATGATAGAAAGAAGGGTTACAGGGCAGGAGGCAGGCTGCAGGAGGTCTGGTTTCCTAGAGACTTGCGCATTCCCTTGTCCTATCTCCCGTATATTGCTGGCACCACATTTGCCAGGTCTTCCAGGCTGGAATTTTATGATGGGAATTTCTATTTCCTTGCTCTATAAGCGAGTAGGTTCCTGAGGAATATTCTCCTCTGTGGATACGGGGCTGGTGCTCCGCACGTGTTTGTAGGGAGATTGTGAGAGCACAGCTGAGCTGCTGTGCAGCGTCAGGGTGCAGCAAGGGCGAGGAGGAGGAGGATGATGCAGAAGCAGCCGTACTGTGGTACCTTGCTGTTACACCTCCCCGCAGCCCGTCTCTTCCCAGCCATCCTTGCTGCACAATTCCCTTCTCATGGCCGCGTCAACCCTAACTTTGTATCTGTTAAACCTCAGGTAATTGCTTTTAGATGGGTGTAATTAAGAAGCCATTAGTGTAAAGTTTCATTTCAGTTTATGCTTTGGTCTCCATTTGAGCAGAGAAATATGAAATTAAGGTATTAGCTCCTTTCAGAGGGATGAGTCATGAGCTAATAATTTCAAGAGCTGTTTCTCAGCTGTAATGATTCTGCTTTTTTCTTTCTAAATCTTCTTCTCCTCCTCCCAAATTCTTGTTTCTGGAGAATTCCTTTTTTAAAAGAATAAAAGGGGGAGGGAGACTGAGTCAGAGTCAGAAATTGATAATAAAATGACAGCTGAGAGACACCAGCATTTTTGTGTGGAATTTCCCCAAAGCAGCCGGGGACATGCGTGGGGACAGCACATCGGCAGCAGGCACAATGTACCTGGTGTGCAGGGGACATGTGGCACAGAACACAGGGTCAAACTGCTTTCAGCCAGGATGGAGGGAAGAAAGGATGTCCAGGGAGAGGAAAGCTTTCCAAAGCAGAATAGAGAGGAGAGATGTGAGTTTATCCAGGAAAATTCAAGCTATCTGGTGTGGGACAGTCGAGCTGTGCTGCAGCCCGCAGTGGTGGCCGGGGAGCGGGATGTCCCTGCAGGGCTGCACGCTGGGATGCTCCCAGTGCTGTGAACACCATCTCCCACTACGGGGCTGAACCAGGGAGGGCTTTTCCCACTGCTGCCCTCCAAGCAGGTGGCCCAGCCAACCCCCGTGGTCTCAAGCCCTTTCAAGCTGAACAAATGCCTCCCTTTCCCCATGTGCTGCGTGTCTCATCCCTGGTCTCCCCTGTGTAGGATTGTGCGGGTTCGTTGATCAGGAAAACGTCTCTGGCTGTACCCCCAAGCCCAGCTGGACAGAGGTGCCCTGGTATGTGTGGTGAGCAGCTGAGGCAGCCAGAGGGGGTTACCCTGCAAGCAGGACCCCCTCTCTGACAGCACAACGCTCAGCTCACAGCAGTAGCATTTCCAGAATTAAATCAGTGACGGTCAGAATTGCGTATACAGTTAATCACGGCTTAATTAAACCGCTCAGTCTCTGAGCGAAGGGTGCTGCACGTGAGACGTGAGAAGGGGGAAGAGGTGTCCTTAGTTTGAGACAGTGAAATGCTACTGATCATCAATAATGCATCGCAGTAATGTTCCTGTATGAATTGGAAATGCCAAGCAATCAAAGGCCATATGTATTTAGCTTAGATCCACATGATGTCCATGTATTTTTAATAGCGTGGCATCTTTGAAGTGTGTTTATGAAGCGCAGCATTCCTTTCCAGAGCTGTGGAGGAAAGAAATTGCCCCTGGCTGGCAGGTGTGCTCTTGCTCCCCTCCTCGGGCTGCTGTGAGGATGACTATGCACCTCTCCTGGCAGGAAGGAGTGGAGGGAGGCACACACTGAATCCCAGGCAGGGACATTCCTGATAAAGTAGCTTGATAGAAGCAGGTATAAAATCAATAGTCTAGTGGGGAACAATGGATGGTTTCTTAAACTAAACTAGTCTCCATATTAATCTAATTTAGTCTAACCTCTGTTTTCTGTCAGTGCGATCATTTCCAGTACATCTGGAGGATGGGTTTTGTACACCTGGGTTCAAGTTGGCGAGGAAATTGGAGACTCAGGATCATAATATGAGTCTGGGAGTGTTTACCTCCAGGTGAGCATCCTGGGCTGGCAGCTGAAGTTACACACTCTGAAAAGAAGAGGGGGGAAAAAAGAAAATTAAGTCTCTTGCTTGCTTAGTAGGGCTTTAAAATGTTAGGACAGCTAACAAGGGAAGTGGTGGGCTGCTGAAGCCTTTAAATCAAGGCTAGAGGCCTTTTTTAAAAAGATGTTCTTGTTCAGCTGGGAATTTTTTGCAGTATTGCCAGCTCATGTCTTTAAAATGAAGAACCAGATGCTTTATGTTTCTGTGAGAGCTCGAAAATTTGGGATGAAACTGAAATTTGTGTGATTCCTGCAGCTCTGGTTGTTTGTTTGGTGCTGCTCATGGAGCATTAGGCTTCAGTTTGTAAGCATTGCTGGGAAAAATACTAACCTTGGGTAAGTTACCAGACCTGTGTGTTTGTACTGGGATCTTTGAAAATCTGGGTTTTTGATTTCTGCCTGGGTCTAAGATGCAGGAGGGGTATAGACATCAAACCAGCCTGGTTGGTAGTTCCAGAAGAAACGTAGGCTTTGTCGGAGCCAGAAAAGCTCCCGAAATCTGCAAATCCCTAATTCTAGGAGACACTTTAGAGACTGTTAATAAAAATGACACTGCCATTGTAAAGCAGTGGTGGGGGCTGTGTTCTCTCATCTTGATTAAGGAACTGGGGAGACCTCCCTGTTTTTTTTTCATCCACCTTTAGACCATGTCCCATTGTCCTGCCTTGTCTGACTGAGGGGATGGAAAGGGCACAAATCCTCTGGGCACTTCCACGGAGGTGCTCCAGAACCCAACAAAAAATGAAGAGGATGGTGGAAGAGGGTGGGGAGAGGGTAAAGAAGGTGTAGTAATACAAAACTGATTCTCCTTCTATTTTGGGTTGTGAACCTGCTAAATTGCCTGGTGGGTTATGTAAGAGAAGTCACTGTGGTGGTGCTGAAAGGGCAGCCTTGGACAGGGAGCTGGGACACTGCTGGCATGTAAAGTAGCCGGGCTGTGCTGGGGAGAGGGAGCGAGTGGGTCCCCATCCAAACCCATCCATCCTGCTGCCTTCCCCTTCATGTTGCATGTGAGATTTGCCACATGAGCAAGGCTAGTTTCTGTATGGACCTGTGTCAGCCTGACCAAGGCTGCTGGGCTCTGCCTCCCCCTTCCCCTCCTCTTCCTTCTCTCCCCATCCCTTCCCTCTGCATCACAAACACCCATGCTGCTGCCGCTACAGGAAAATTAACAAACAGCCTATAAATTTTACATGAGTTCCTGAGACCAGAGAGAAATTAATTTGATGTTGTCTTTTGATAAAGATGTAGCCCCCTTTCTTTGACTTCAATTTGTTGGCTCCCCCCTCCCCCACCCCTTCACAAACATGTTTTCTCAAAGGTTGCAATTTGGTTCGTGTGGTAATAGGAGTGTACATAAATAAATAAATAACCTGCTTCCAATAACCCCTAGCTTGTAAATAGGAACAGAGAGAAGAAAACAACCGCCAGAAAAAAAAAATAATTAAGTCAAATCACAGGCCAGTTGTCCCTGGTTTCATCAGCTGCGTGTGTTCTGTGCACAAGCTTTGGTTGCTCCTGTGTTGGTTCCCAAAGGCTTTGGTGTTCTAGGCACAGCTTAGAGAACATGAAGGATGGAGTGAACTCAGTAATTTCTGGAAAAGCTGCTGCAGCTGGGTTTGGAGGGAGGAGTACAAGCTGCAAAAGGGGAAAGCTTGAGGCCATCACCAGGTAGTTGTTCTGTGTGCAGAAATGCTGCCTGAGGCTTCGTTGCATTTCTAAAGAGGCAGAAGGTAGCACTTAAATCTGTGTTGGCATTTAGGAGGTTGGGAGGGAGGATGTGCAGAGAAGATAGAAAACTGAGGTGTACGATGAACTGGTTACAGTGCTCCTAGAAGCTCATGGGAGTGTGTCCCTGAGCCTTACCCAGTCGCTTTGCCCATTTTGCTGATGGTGTCTTGTCAAAGCCCTTTCAAGTCCATTGCAAACAATGGTTAGGAACATACAATTTTACAGGAGTTATCAGTGATTAGAGCTAAGAACTCTTTTTAAAAAAATAGATTTGAAAAAGAAGCTAAAAACGTGTTAAAGGGCAAAATCCACTTCAAATAATTCAGAGTTTGAGGATATGTTTGAAAAGAGAATGAAAGGAAAGGAAACAATTTTAAAACCAGTCCAAACCTGTGGTTAATCTGGAGCACTACATTTGCGTAAGAAATCAATTTATCTTCTCAAAGTTATTTAACCTCTTCACCTATTCTTTCCTGAAGCTGATTTTTAAAATGAAAAGGCTGATGTGAAACAAATAAAAGCTTTGTATCAAACACTTAAAGATCTTTAAACAAAGGTTTGAAATGTTTAAAGATTTCCAAAGTCCTTTCTGCTCCTTCTTTGTCATCCAAAACTCCTCACTAAATTTGATCCCAATTCGCTGTGATTTTCAGTTATTGGAAATTGAATGTTTCCGTTAATGTTTCCATAATTTTTCAAAGTGTACCCAGCTCATGCCAAGGCTTTCCATGGCAGGGATTCAGCTATTTTCTGCCTCTGCTCTTTTAACATTCACCTACCTTCCACCAAGAGATTCGCTTCTTCGTTTCCCATTGTTTCTACAAATCATTTATCGAGTTATTTTGCCAAATATGTCTCGTGTCTTCTGTCCTTACTTGTCTCCATTCTTTTTTCTGTGGTGCCTGGATCATCTCTTTATAGCACCAGAACTAAGCCTATAGACTCAGCTTTAAGGGAATCAATCGTGGCTGTGGAGTGTAGTGATGGACTTTGCTGACTCTGAGGATTTCTTCCAACTTCATCTACTGGGGTGGCAGAGGTTTCCATTCCAGAAGCTGATTCCAAATATTACAGTCCTTATATACCTTTCCCTTCCTCTATAGGCAGCAAGGTAACTGCTGCAAATTAGGTTTTATATTTATTTTTAGAAGCAGAGTTTAAAGGCCGCTTTGCAAGGCAAAAAAGATAAGAGTATGTAACAGAAATGTGTGGCATCTGTCTCTCTTGGAGACTTTGCTTTGATTTTCCTTGAATTGTTTTTTGTCTGAATTTTTAATATAAAGAGTTAGGCAGGTTGTCACTCTTTATGTATGGAAAACATAATGCTCTTTGATGTTCTCAGTTACTGTGTCATGTTTATGTGCTCTGACAGGCTTTGAACTGCAGCTCACTGCAGACAATGGGAAGGGACCCTTGGAGAGGGGGGATAGGATTTTGAAAGAGCCCCATTTTCCAGTCCAGAAATGGCAGTGACATCCACACTGGTGTCCAGTGCGAGAATATTTGACTGACAAAACTGCGTGACCAAGCCCAAGGTGTGTGATATCACTCTATGCCAACACTTCCAGGGTTTTAGTAAGCGCCAGAGCTCTTCAGAAACTTCCACCAATTTGATGTAAAGAAAGGCAAACTTATGGAGCTTTGCAAAATTGTTGTCAGTTATTTAAAAATAAAAAGAAATTCCATGAAAATAATTCAGATTTCACCCAAGCGCTGATCGCGGTGACAGGAACAGCTAGTAAAATAAATGCATCCCTTCTGTAAGGGTTTTGTAGGTATCCAAGAACACAAGTGACAGGAAGCTGTTGCAAGGAAATTTAGGTAAGAACGCACCCAGCCCTATTCCCGCTGAATACTAAATAAACACCTGAGATCCCTCGTGACACGGCCCAGAAGCTGTCCTCTCCGCTTCTGATCAGCACGATGACACTTAAAAAGCAAAATCACAGCACAGCGTTCTGCAGACCACTCTGCGTGGCTTGGCGCGTTGTTTAATGAGCTTCAGGGCACAACGCAAAGTGTATTAGTTCACGCAGGTCTTTCACTAAAAACTACAGCCAGACCTTTTATTTAGTCATTTAAATGGGCTGCTTCTCCTCAGATCCTTTTAAGGTTTGTTTTAAAAAATGTCCAGATTCAGCTGCAAAACAAATGTATCAAAGCACGCATGAAGTTGTTATTTCAGTAACAACAACAGATAAAAGACTCCAGCCACCGCAGTCACAGCCCCGTTGTGCTGGATGCCGTGAACAGGAGCAGCAGAAGGCACAGAAGCATCGTTGTCCTGCCCGGGCAGCTCCTGGAATAAGGTGCAGTAGGGCAGAGGGGGACACACGGGAAGGACCGCCAGCATCGATGCCCTGCTCCCCCCCAGCCTGGGCAGCTTGGCGGTGTTACGTAGCCATGTTGACACACGGCACACATGAAATTTGTCTTTTCCTTCCATGCATTTGCGGTTCTGCAGGCACACAGGGTCTCTGCCCCTTGGAGCATCCCTGACCTTGTTGATTTGGGAGAGATGTGAAGGGTGAATTTTGTTCTACTCTCTAGTGTGGCTGGCAGTGTTGCCTTCCTCTCCATCCCCATCCTCATGATCTCCCCAGGGGTGACCTGCTCTTTGTGGCATGGGACAGTCTCCCAGACCCTCTTCAAAAGTCAGTTTGGAACCTGGCAGGCGGACTCATCAGTCAGTTCCATTTTCTTCTCCTCCTTCTGAGAACAAAACCTAACAGACCCCTTCAGAAAAGGCTCCCTGTCACAGGAAAGGCTCCTTTGTATGCGAGTTGCAGCATCTATTTTTCAAGATAACCTTTATTTCATGTACTGAGTGTTAGCTTTGCTGAAAAAGAGAAAAGCCGAGATAACTCCTTCACCTGTGGAACATTATTACGCTTTCTGGAAAAAAAGAAGAATGAGTTGTTCTGGTGCATGATAATGGAGGTGGAAGGAATTGGGCAGAAGCAGGTGCTGAATCGCACCTCTCTTTTTCTCAGCTGTCTATCTTTGCAATCTCCCTTTCTTTTTTTGTCTTCCTATCTCAAACACAGGCTGATTTTTTTTTTTTTTATTTTTTTTTTTTTTTTTTTTCTTTCTCTTGGCTTCTCTCATTAGATACAAATTCTCCATTTTTCTTATGCACAACATACCATCCTCTAGGACTTACCAGCAAAAACCCTGCCCAACAGCTCCATGGTTTGTGCTTTCTGTTGAGGTGGTGTCTGCAGACCTGCCCTGCTGTGCTCGGTGCTACGCAACCAAAGCACAAAGTGCTGACTTCTGCAGGGAAAAGTTTCCCATCTAAAAATTTTTGTGGTTTGTATTTGGCTGCAAATTGGTCTGTGGGAACATTTCCCCCCTGGGAAAAGGCTGCTCTTTGGATAATAGGTAAAAATATGAATGTTTCATTGGAGTACTTTAATTCCAATGACACTTCAAAGGCAAAATATTGAATCAATTTGAAATCAAAATGGATTTTAAAATTTTTTATTATTTCGGTTGTTTCCTGCTCCATTTCCCACTTGTTTTCCCTTCTATATTAGAATCTTAATTTTATTCTGTTACGTATCTTCATACCATCCAGTACTGCAGTACTAAACTTGAGTTTCAATAGCATCAAAATGAAGCATTTCAGTAGGTGGTGGCATAACTTCTGAAGAGAAATATTGCAAAAACATATTTTCTGATTTTGTCCTAGCTGAGACATAAACAAATGTTTAGTTGCTAGATTTCTCTGGAGACAGAATGCCTGTTTTCTCATCAACTTTAATGATGAGCCCTAAGAAATCCTGAGTCTGATCAGATGGAACAAGGCACATTCAAACGTATCTGCTGAATTGGATGCTGATATTGCTGCGTGACAGTGATGTATGGAAGAGATTCCCTCTGTCCCTTGGTGTACCCCATCCTCTCTGCGAAAACATGAATCATGCCTTCCCCCGCTCCTAGCTCTATGGTTAATGCCTCCTTCAACAAATTATTTCAGTAGAGGAAAGAGGTTGTTTGCACAATTGCAACAGGCAGCAAACCTGCCTGAACACCAGCCTTTTATCTACCCCAGTCCTTGGCATCCACAATCCATCCATTCAGGGATGCAGGAGGTGGCATGGGCTCCTGCACACACCTTGACATCCCAGATGGGATTAGGACTCTAAATGAAAACCAGAAATAAAATTAATGGTCTGGGAAGAGCATCTTAGCAGTCATTTATCCTATTGCTCTGGAGCAGGGCTGCAGTGGGTTGTGGGAAGCCCGGTTGGCTTTATGCTCCCATCACAACGCTGTATGTTTGCAGAGCTGGCAATTTCACACCCGCTGGATCCTGCTGGCAGGGGAAAAGTTCTGCGGTGTGTGTATCGGTGAGCTCTGCGCAGATATAACGGCTGGGAAAGTTGCTACGCAGAGTCCGTGCTGCACCATAAATTACAGGGTAGTTATTTCTTAGTTATTTAACAGTTACAGTGTAATTAGTTCCACTTAATGTCAACTTTTGTCAATACGTCTTCCATTAGCCAGAAAATTACATCTGGGTTTTGAAGCAATGGTGATACACGAGCTTTGCTGAGCTTGGACTGGGAGAGGGGAGGAGAAGATGTGGTGTGGGGAGGGACTGGGGCTTTAGGTGAGTTTCAAGCCTGTCTTTTCTCTTCTGCATTCCTACAGACCTGCGCATGCTCACACGCACACAAACCACCCATCTCTTCTCCAGGATCAATATTCCAGCCCAGACTGCAGAGACGAATCAAACAGGTCCCTGGAGAAGTTTGCTTTGGCTGCTCAGAAACAGACAGACAAACAAACAAGTAAATAAAACCCAAGAGCAGCCTTCAGATAACATTTGTTGCCTATATTTTGCAGAAGAGACTAATTAAAAGTATGCCTTAGATTTTGGGGATCCCAGCTTTCCCTCGGAGAGGCTTGATTTCCAGTCTGCGGCTGCTTTATTCTTGGTCATCACACAAAGTCCCTCTGCCTTTTTTTTCCCCCCCCTTTTTCTTTTTTTTCCTTTTGAAACTGTAGACATCATTAGGGGATTGACATTTCTGAATATTGCCATTTCTTTCAGCAGTTCCAGAATTTTAGTCTCTTGTCCAAAAAAAGGTGGAAATTGGGGGATGAGGCTTTAGGAGAAGCAGAGAGAAATATTTTCCTGTGTCTTGCATTATCCTTCACTGCTCAGAGAATCAAGTCAGCTTTAAGGGAGCTATCCTTCCCCCTGAAACACCTCCCTTTAGGGCACTACTAGCCTTTGGGAGTAGTTTTAGTATGAAAGATCCTTCTGCCTGTTACAAATTTCAAAACAATGTGAAGCGATATTGCACGACCTGATTATTGACTGAGGTACTAACGATAGAATGATTAGGAAATTGCAAACTAAAGAAGTTCCTTCAGTTGTCTCACACCCTTCTGTGTCCAGCAGGAGGCCAGGGACAACTGGGCTCCTCCTGCTATTATAAAATAAACAATAATAGTGACAACAGCCATAAACATTTGCACCACAGATTTTTTCCAGATGAACATGAATTTCAAAATTAATGTGCATGGCTATTCAGTGGTGATTGCATCTTCCTCCTGTTATGAATAATAAGACCAGGAGCATATGACTCAACTCACCCATTACAATTGAAACACTGAGACCATCTAAAACCTCTTCTGAGAAATCCTTGGGGATTTTGTGTATACATCTATACATAGATACACACACAGAAATCCTCAACTATGCTTGAATAATGAAGGACTGTAAGAAAAAAATCTGAGGAATACCATAAGCAAAAATAGAAGATAAGCTCCTCTGATAAATAATATATTGTAAACTACTCACTCAGCTGAGTCCGTTCCACCTTGGTTTACATCCATATGGAGTATTCTCTCTGTGGGCAACCTCTTCCCAAACACGCTGAATGTAATATATGCAGAGATTTGTGTCTATTTCTCTTGAATATTTCAGACCACGTTAGACAATTCTGCCCCACCAAACTCCCTTACTATAGTCACCCAGGAAAAAGTAATTGGCTGTGTTAATGCTTGGATGCACCATCTCCTAAAATATTGTAGAATCAGCAGGGATGGGAACCTGTGGTGTTTTGGCTTATTGGAGAGATGCCAGTTTGAAATCAGCATGGAGGTTAGCTGAGTCTCAGTCTGCATGGGGATAAAAGTATCTTGAGCTTATAAATGAAGCAGAAGGACTGGTGCATTGTCTCCTCTAGGGTAATGAGTTGTTCTAGCAGAAGTCAAAGCTTGGGGAAGGAGAGCTGAGAATGATCTCTTCAGCAGGAGCTGTAGAGTCCCCGTGTTTGACACTGCTTGGGTTCCCCAAACCAGCTCCTAAGGCTCACTCAAGATGGCCATGTCCCACCCAGCTTTTGTCATGAGGCTGTGAGGGCTGCAAGGAGGTGGCAGCTCACCCAGGTCCAGCCCTTATGTTCTACCACCCCCATGGTACTTAGTTCCTCTAAACCACATTTTCTCTCTTTTCCTGGGTAAGCATACTTATTGCCAGGGTGGGAGATGGTTATTTTGGGTTATCACCATTTCCTCTGCAGAGGAACCTTGTACCTACTTACACTGCTTCTTCTCATTGACTCCTTCTGCTTTATTTTATTTCCCTGGGACGAAGCCTGACTGTCTGTCGGTGCTGCCCCAGCCTCCTGCCACCTTGCCCAGAGCAGATGCAGATCTCTGCCAGCCTAGCAGCAGGAGAGAGGAGGAGGATTAAGAGAGTGAGGAAGTTAAGATAAGCACTTTGACAAGTGTGAACGTAGAAAGGAGAAACCAGAACAAACCCCACTGGGCCCAGGATAATTCCTGCTTCTGGGCAGAGGCTGGAAGGTCTTCAGTGACGTCAGGAGAGAGTTTTTAATGGCAGCAAGTATTTGTCATCTCTCTTTGGCTTTCTCCTACACAAACTCATGTCTACCAACACTGAACCTACCTCCAAGCTCTGCTGTTCCCAATCTGGAAGGTGTTGGCTGCGCAAGGGGAGGATGCACTGAGTCATGATCTCCGTGCTGCACCCTTCACTTCTGAAGCTCAGTCATGGAAACAAAAACGAGCTACCACCTACAAAAGCCTTGTGACAGAGGCTGTAGAGTCATAGCCCAGGCCTGTTTGTGGGCTTGGTAGAATGTGAGACATCTCCTAGCCTTCCCGTTCCCTGCAGTGCAGTTTGGTCGTGAGGGGTTGGAACTCAATCCAGTGGCAATGGGAAAGTCTTGGTTGGTTGGTGGGGAAATCACTGGGCTGGATCTTCCAGGGTTACTCAGAAACATGTTTTGGTGCATCCACATACATCAGCCCAGAGAACTCAGTGGCTGCTGGTTTGCCAAACACGCAGCTGAGTAAGCTTTGCAGGCTGGCCAAGTAGTAGGAAACCTCTAGTAACTGTAGGTCTTTATTGGGGCGGTAATTTGGGACTCTGGGAAACAGAAAAGACCTGCTGCCTCTGACTGTGTAAGAGGAATAGAATAAGGGTGAGAGAGAGAGGGAATGAGGTAGGAGAGAGCAATATGCAGCAGAGAACATCAGCAAAAGGAGAGAGCCGAGACTGTGTGTTCTTAAAGAATCAACAATACACATAGAAAAGGGAATTACCCAGGGGAGCGGAGTGTGTGTGTGGAGCTGTGAGAAATGTTATGGAAGAAAGATATTAAGGCGAAGCAACCGATATTTGAAATGTTATTTGAAGAGAAGTTTTAATCTGATAGGGCGCAGACGGAGAATTAATGGATTTTCAATGAGTTGCAAAGCGCTTCGGGACGGTGCTGGGAACAAAGCAAGAGTTCTGCTGCTGGAGGTCAATGCCACGTCCCTGGCACAGAGCGAGCTGTCAGAGAAGAAATCAAAAAAGCAATTGAGAAATGAACTCTGCTAAATTCCTCAGAGATGAGGGAGAGTTTGAAAAACAAAACCAAAAAACGTAACTCTTGTATCTGCTTTCCTTTTAATTACCCAAGAGTTCAGTTTGATGGCTAGAATCGGGGATGGGTATGTAAGCAAAAACGAACAGGTAAGGATGAGGCAGCTTTCATGTCCTTCAGAACACGGATGGATAACAGACTGGCTGTGCAGGCAGAGACCTGTGTTGGTACATAAGCACATGTGTGGGAGGGACTGGGTGGGTCACCAGGAGGGGGCTGAATATTTGGGGAAAAACTAATCACCACCCAAAGCCTGCTTGGTAGAGCTGGATGTGAACCACTGTATCTCCCATTCACCTCAGTGGCCTGTATGACTCAGTTGTCCCTCTGGAAAGCAGGAGACTTCATTTTGAAGGCATTGCTATTGGAGAGCGATGGAAGAGAAAAGAGAGGGAACGGGAAGGAGGGAGAATAGGGCTGGCGTGACAGAGCAGGAAGATCCTTATTCAGATAAGCACCGCTGTATTACACACAAACAAAACTCCTCGAACCATCTAGAAATCTTACCAGCTCTGTAGCTCTTCTTTTTTTTTTATCTGCTTTATTCATCTTGCTTTCCCCTTCCTCCTTCTTTTCTTTTTTTTCTTATTTGAAAAGGTTTCTTGAGTTTCCCAGAATCCCAGTTCAGTTCTTGTTGCCATCTGAAACGCAGAAGATGGTAGGGATCATGAAAGCAATGAAGCAGTGAGCTGAATCATTCCTGTTATTTAAATCTTTCTGGGAAATGCAGACCATTTGGTTTTGTAGTTCTGGTTTTTACCCCTAAAATTTCCTTTCATCTAGGAAAACAGCTTGGGTCAAAACCCTGCAAAGGCAACAATCACATATTTTGCTTTTGTTTTTTTTTGGAGTCAGCTGGATGGAATCTAGAGACACTGGGAAGTTCCTGGTGAACAGGAGAGTTGCAGCATGAGGTCCAAGGCTTCCAGAAAATAAAAACTCTGTAGGGAAAGAGCTATTTTAGAAAAGCCCCAACAACAAGGTCTTCAACTGGTAATTGCAATCAGTCGTGAGACAGAATTGCATCCAAAACCAGGCTTCCTTATTTCTTAATTCTTCTTTCATGTATTGATGCCATGAATAGTATTGTTTATAACCAATTAGCCAGAGAAATGTCTCTTCAGCAACAGGTTGAATTCTTCGTGACATCTGTTTCAGTATCAAACCATTCCAAGAAGTCTTCTGAGACTCCATTTCTCCCAGTGTATGATGGAAATGCACTGCCCCTTTTAATCAGGAGGGACATCTCTATTTAGGCTGCAGACTTCAAAATGTCTGCTCTTCAAAATGCTGTATTATTACCTGAAGAATCCAGAGATAAAACCCCAGCTGATATCATGGTTTCAGGAATTGGCAGATAATTAATTTCTAAAACTTGGGGCTGAGTAATGCGTTTCCTTTGTGTTTTGGTTTTTTATCGATTTTCTTATAAACTCAGCTTCACCCCCTCCCCTTGACTTAACTAATTGAAACCATAGATTCTGGAAGAGAGTGGCATTAGGACTAAGATACTCTACTGGGACACTCTGCTGGGGACATCTTGGCTCCTATGCAGTCTCCTGCTGTGACCGGTTTTGTAAAGGATATTCACAGTCACTGTCTCTGGGTCCAGAACTAGGAAAGCGAGATCCTCAGAGGTTCAGTGAAAGGTCCAGGTGCCTGCTCCGAGCTGCAAGTCAATGTCCTCCCTTGGGAGCTGAAATGTCAGAGAAGGACCACAGCCTCTCAGCGCTGCCTTGCCCAGATGAGGCTGCGCTTATCAGGCTTGTCAAACCTAAAATGGGAAACAGACAGAGGGGATTATCCAGTGTCTCAACCATCAGCATTCACAGTAGTCATCTAAGGTATTCGGTATCTTTAGAGTCCATAAAATGACAGACCAGTCTAGTGCACAACTTGGAGCCAAAGAAATTTTATCTTTATTGAAATTAAATTGCAATATGAGCAGTAATTCCAGTGCGCCTCTGGTCTTTGGTTTCTCATACACATAAAACAAACTCCCTTTTTTTTTTTTCTACCCTCTGAAATCAGAACATATGTTCTTTCAAGGCAGGAATCTCTCATTTTGCCCATGTGCAGCATCGTAACACATTTGTGTCGTAGCTGAGCCAAAAAGACAGTCTCGGTATAAATGACCGATAGCAATAAGCTCTTCTTGTATCACAGTAATACATGGGAAAAGATGGAGCTTAAGCTGAGATGTGGGACTTAGATTGTCCTGCCCAAACAAACCACCTAGATTTAACAATCCAGAGTGTGGAGGAATTACATATACATCATCCCATCAGGAAGAGCTTCACTCTGCTCCTCTGCTGCTTGTTCCTGTCTCAGTATGGGGATTGAATTAAGTGATGGAGGAAGGTGGGGCTGTTCTGCAGTGCAAAGAACGTGTGAAGCCAAAAAGCAGGTAATAATAGTATTTCCCATTCCTGAATCTTTTCAGAAAAACACTTACAAATAGCCTTTTTAGAGCAGTAAAGATTTTTCTCTTTTTCTTCTTTTTTTCTTTTTCCTTTACTACACTGAAATCTTTAACAAATAATCATTTTACACCATACAGCTCATCAATAAAAGCAATAACACCATGTTATGTAATAAATTAAATATGATGTGTAGTTGAAAGTAATCGTGCTTTCAGGCATCAGCTTCTTGACACATTAAGGGCTCTGGCAAATAGGTTTAATATTAGTGGAATGAACAGAATTATTGACAATCAGAGGAGGAACTAGACAGCAAGTGAGCATCATATTAATTTTTCAGAGGCCAATATTGCTTTTCCTGCTGACATCGCAACAAACTTTCAGGGCTGGCTTTTGCAGTAGAGGGATTGGTAGTGGTAGGAGTGGCTTATTTTTTCTTGTTTTTGTTTTTGTTTTTTTTTTTTCTTTTTCTGCCATTCTGTCAAGTTCATGCCTTTTGAAAGGGAGAAGGAAAGAGGGAGAAAAATACTGGTGGCTCTCAGAGTAAGAGTTGCTTTACCTTTGGGTTTATTCTCCTCAATAACTCAACTCAAGGTTCACCCAGATTAGTTCTACCTTTCACTATACCAATGTATAGCTTCATTCTTTCAAACAGTGGTCTGTAATTCCCATCCCATTTCTAGAATATACAAAAATTTAGGGACTTCCTACTGCTCCTTGACTTGGAGAGTCTGATGGTCAGAATATTGGAGAACTTTAAGGGTAAAGTTTCTCAGTATGGTCAATTAAATCCAGAATTCTGCAGAGGAGACTGCTGGGTTATCTGGGCCTCCTGATATTCCCTGCTTCTGGGGTCACATAGGAATAGAAACTGAAAAGCCAAACTTCCGGAAGCCCAAGTGATTCAGTTTCCCAGAGCTGAGCGTAGGAGTGTGGAAAGTGATGACAATTCACCTTTTTACCGAAGCATTTCCAAAGTGCTACAAACACAGCTGAAAGGAAAAAAAGAAAAAAAAAGTGTGAATGGCCACTCTGAGGGATGTGTTTTGTCTGAGGCAGAGGTAAAAATAGCCACTGACATTTTTCTTGTCTCAGATTTGAGCCCTAATCACCACACCCTTCCTCTGCATGTCTCATATAATTTGTCACCCGAGAAAGATGAAAAAAAAAGGTGTTAAATAAAATGACTAGTGTGTCTTTCTGTTGATGGGATATGGGGAGGCAGAGGAGAAGGTTTCTGTGGTGAGGTGGTCAGTGACTGCTTAGATCAGAGCTGTCTGATAGAAGCTGTCATTGGAGATGCTCACAAAGTGCATCTGTCCTGAGATTTCTACATCCCTGGGAGAAACACAGCCCAAAGCAACTCTCTGGATTGCCTTTTACACGGTGGATGGGAGGGATGTGAGCTTGTCTTCAGCATTTCTCAGGCAGTAAGGTGAGATATCCAATCCTGTGTGCAATTAAATACAAGAATCCTTGCAGGAGGTAGTCTGGAAATATTCTCCCTCATCTACAGCAGAGTGGTCAACTCTGCTTTTGGGCTTTTTTCAGAACCCCAAGGACGTGGGGAGAAAAAGAAATGGAGAAGCAGATGAGGGCAAAAGACAGCTCTGGACTGGTCAGTGATGCTTTCATGGGCTCTGTTCAACCCTTTCTCTCTGCTCTCTTATCCCTGTCCAAAGCTTTGAGGGCATTCGTGTGGCTGGCAAGGCAGGCAGCGCCTCGATGAGCTGGGCATGCTTTTGAGCTTGGCAGCATTGTCGTTTGATTGCCCTGAAAACGGTTATTTTAGAAGGGGGATTATTTTGCAGGTCCCAGGAAATTGCACTAGGGTCAGGTTTGTTTGTCACAGTGAGCTTTCATGGGCTGACCTTGGAGCATGTGGCCAAATTTTCGGTAACGACCTTGGGTCTGTGCAAATATCCATCACAACTGGAGATGGCCCTGGCTGTAGCTTCCTTTCAGCTGTGAAATGTGCCAGCTACCTCATTCCAAAATACCCCAGAATGACCTCATTTCTCCAAATAAATGTCAGTGTGAGAGAGCCAAAGAGTGGGGAGGAAGCAGAGCTGATCCTCCTAATGGGAATCAGACCCAGCCTCCCCACCCGCTCCAACAGATGAAATCAGATAAAAACCCTGATAAGAGCAGGATTTTGTTTTTCAGTGTAAGGTGATGGAAAGTGTGGGCTGGTAAACCAATGAATGTTGTCAATATTAAGATTTGTCTGGGTGATCTTCCTTACTACTGTCCTGGGATTTGTTTTAGGGATTTTTATGTCTAATTGTGTCCAGGACTCGATAGATCACTGGGCTGACAGAGTCCAGTAAGAAAATATAACTGAGAGGGATGGTTTCAAGAGCAATAGACACAAGATCCCTTTCTGCTTGTGAACAAGTTCTTCTGTTTCACCCCTCTCCATGTGGAAAAGGAAGCAGTAGTGAGAGATATTAAAGGTTTCAAGGTGTATCTGGAGATCTGGGACAAAAGTGTGGGAAAGAGAACAGGTTACAAGAGAAGTGTCAACGTGGGAGCACCCTTTTGGTGATAAGCTGTTCTACAAAATGTGGAAAATGTTAGGATTTCAAGCATCAGCTGTGTGTCCTAATGGTGTATTAGCCACCTAAACCACCTTGGAAAATGTTGTTAGAGACAAGTAACAGAATAAACACAGGAGCGTGAAGCCATTTTTATCTGAGGCAGAACCTCTCTGCAAGGAGCTGGAGGGTTGGAAGAGGAATCCAGCCAGGATGGGGACTTGTGCCCACATACAGGTCACTTCCTAAGAGATGGTGGTGGGAAGCAAATTTTCAATCCATACAGTGAGAGGAAGCAGAGAGAAAGCTTATTAATGTGTTGAACCTGTGGGGCTATCACACCAGAGCAAAGGCTGGTAGGTTCAAAAGAGCTCAGTACTGAGAAAAGGGCTGAAAGAGTCAAAATAGTAGCTGCAGGAAGCATCTTGAAAATCCAGTTTGAAATATTAATAATGAGAATTGCAAATAAGGTGTTTGAATTGCTTTGGATGGACACCCTGTTCCAAGAAGTGCCTGTCTCCCTCTCTGCATGAGTGCCAGTGGGACAAAGTCAAAAGGCTGGATTGTCATGGGTGAAACGGAGAATTTTTTAAATTTTTTTTTTTTAAATCAAGCTCTTTCAAAGCTGGTGGTTATACCTGTCTTTAAATCTTCTCTAATTTTCATCAATGCACTATCTAAGCATTTCACTGTCTTTTTTCATGGGAGTTGAGGAAATCCTGCCATCCTCATCACCTGTGATGTACAGAGAAAAAAACGTGCAAAGAAATATATGTGTGGCTGTCAGGGTCTGAAATGTGTCCGCGAATCCCACTAGGTGCTTAACTACCTACAAAAAATGGGACCATTTGATTCCCCCAGAAGTCAGTGGGAGAGCAAGAACATGCACATGGGTTCCTGATATCACTGGGCATCCTCTTAATCTAAGGTGCCTTTTCTCTGACTGCTGACCAGAAAGGAGCTACAGTATTTCTCTTATAGTAAAGAGAATTAGGAACAGATTTGTTAAAGCAAAACAAAACAGAGCGCAATCCTTTGTGCTAAATCTTGCACAAGCGATACTCCTGGCTTTCTGCCAGCTTTAGCTATATTATTCTTAAAATGAAGTAATACTTATTTTTATCCTCATACTTTGCCTTTTCTATTTAACCAAGTTGCTATTTTTGAGTTGAAAGCATGCACAAAAAAAAAAAAAAAGCAAATCCCAAATTTCAAAGGCACCTTCCACTTGGAGTTGGATCTATTTTTGTCCCCGTGACTATCTTGCACAGCTCTAATTGTCATGCCCCACTCTGAAATCCACCGTACTCTCTTCTCGCCAGTTTATTTTTGGATTATTGCTCATTGTGATCAGCCTTTTGTGTTCCTTTTGACAGGGGCCAAATTTTGACACGGGGTGCTGAGTCATGCATTGTGTGGATCTTTTTTGTGTCTCAAAGAAATCTTCTTTTTTCTGTTCCCCTGTACCTGGGCCAGTACCTGGCACAGTCTCCCCCATTTCCCAGACAGACAGGGCAAAAGCACCTGAAACACATCAAAGTTCTGAGCAGCTCAAAACAATTCATTTCATTATTATTACAAAATGTCACAGGGAGTGCCAGCTTGGTATTGTAGCTTCTGTGCTCATTTGTTTTGTCAAAAAACTGAGCGCTGAAAAAAAGTCCCATAGAAGAAAGGATGAAATAAAGAAAAAAAAAATCTTCTTTTGAAACTGAGGTTTGAAACTGGACTTGGGGGTGAAATATTCCATTTCTGCACACCAAAAATATAGTCATACCTGAGTGGGGATTCAATGAAAAAAAAATTACTGAGAGATGATGACTAATTTTCTAAAGGCAAATTACATATTATAAGCACTTTTAGGGAGTGATGGAGAGGGAAAAGGGCACTTGATGTAATGAGGTGGAAAATCCAGATAATCCCATCTCTGCTGTAGGACGCAATGTGTTCTGGAGTGCTTTCCCCACATCCCACACTGCAGTGCAGCCCTTGCTCTGGCACTGCTGGCTGCCCGTGCACTTACACAGCATGACCATGGCCAGGCTTCCTCGAAGCAAGGGTTCCTGTCCGTGCCGCTACCAAAGCTGGTAAAAAAAAGTTTCACACCTTGCATATGAATGGATCTTTTTAAGTCTCCTGCAGCTGAGCTGATTTTAAGTCTGATTTTTCCTTCTCTTACCTGATCAACACTTAACACGAGTAAGCACCATTTGATATTTTCTCAAGAGGAGGGTTGTATTTTAATCAAGGAATGCAGAAAAAAAATGCAATATTAGGGGTAGAATCTGCAAAATCTCTGCAATAGCATCCTGCATGTGAGGTGTCCTCCCTTTCTCTGAGTGGCCTCTGTGAACGGCTCTTCTCATCCTGAATTTTGGGATGCTGAATCCAAAATGTCTGATATCGGTGCTGCTGCTTTGTGCTCCGGTCTCTCACCCAGCAAATTTCCCTGACCTTCATGCATAGGTGCATCAGGATGGGTGAACCAGGCAGGGACTCCAGCCCTTCCTGCTCTTTAACCCACAAGCCAGGCTGCCCTGTGAATCCACGCAGACAAGTTCCAGTGGGTTTTCTTTTGCTCTTTGTGCTGACCAGCTGCTTCACAAACTGTTCGGTTATTTCAGTTTTGTTGCCATCATGATTTGGTGCTATCTGTCACCTGCAGATGAAAATGAAAAGCCTTGAAAATCAGGTGACAACAATCCAACGTGTCCAGGAATGTGTGTGCGTGCAGAGAGCAGAGCAGGCTGCTGGAAGTGAATTGTTAAGCACCCTAGAACTGGAGTGCTTGACACTGGAGAGAGCGTTTGTGTTTATGAGAGCAGTGGAGAAACACAGCCAGATGTTCTTCTGCTTTTTATAATTGGAGAGCACACCCCCTTGAAATGTGGAGATTTAATTCTTCAGTGGCCGAGGCTCACGGCACACCGTCTGTCTCTGCTTGCGTGCACGGTGGCATCATGCATAGATCTTCAAAGGTTAGTTACTGGGCTAAGGAGTGGGAGTTTGGCTGCAGTTCTCAGCCTTGTCATGCAGGAGGTCTGTGGAAGATGGAGTTTATGTGGATATAAGTATTCAGAATTCCAGGAAAAATCCTTACAAGCCATGCTAAGGGGCAAAGTTATGAAGATGTTCCCAGGTACAGTCACAGCAGCCTCTTGGCTGGCACTTGGCATCATCAGAGATCCCTTGAGAATTTCCTCCTAGGATAGGAAGTGTTGTCTAATCCTACAATCGTTTGGGTTGGAAGTGACCTTAGAGATCATCTTGTTCCAACCCCCTGCCATGGCCAGGGACACCTTCCACTAGCCCAGGTTGCTCTAATGTTGACTTGCCGCCTGCTGCCTGTGAAGGTAATTCCTGCCATCTTTCCCCATGTTTCCTTCATGTGCAGTGGAAGAGGAATGAGCAGCCCACACAGAGGCTGGAAGTGTAGATGTTGAGCTCAACACAGGTGTCACACTGATTTTATGTCACCCCAGCCCAGTGCCCCTGGCAGGGCTGCCCCTGGTTTCCATCAATGCACACGGGAGGAGAGGCAGGGACTGTCACAGGAGAACTGTTTAGGGGCACACGGGGGGGGGTCAATCCTTGTATTTCCATCTGGCTGAGAATCTGTGTCTTGGGCTGCCTCACTCTGACTGACCTGAACAGAGTTAACCTTGGTTTACCTTGGAGGAGAGGGGAGAATTGAGCGCAACACGCTGAATCCTGGAATAGAAAAAGGCCACTGGAGAGGGAGACAGAGTGCGAGAAGGAAAAGCTAACACCGTGGCCTCTGTGATTCTGTCTTTGCAGGTCCCTCAGGCAACATAACCATAAACAGCCTCTTCAAAAAATATGAATATTATGCTCTTTTCTGACAGTTTTTTCCCCAATTTCCTTTTGCCTTTACAAGTAGGTGAAGAAAATAAATATTTAATGACCTATTTCAATATTTTAATGTAGGTTTCTTGGTTAAACCACCACAAATCTATCTGTGAAAGGAAGACAATAGAATTATAAAGTAATGAGCATTGCAGCAAGTGGGAACTTGGTTGGAAAAGGGGAGAGGAGGGAAAAGAAAAGAGGCAAGGCATATCTTCATCAGGTGGAAATCACCACTGACTCGCTTCAAGCACTCCTTTCCAGAGCTTGGCAGGAAGGAGAAATCCAGGCAGTGTTTTACGTGTGATCCTTCACCATTCCTTTCTGTAAACGTGGATAGTTTTTGTTGAGTCAAATGCTAAGTTCTTTATGTGGCATTTTCGTGAAAGACATTTTTTCACTCATCCTGATCCGCATTTGAGGTTGTTCTCTTGCACGAGAAAGGGGGTTGTACAGCGCACCCGGTGTAGCGTCGTCTCAGTGTCATCCCTAGGAAGAGAAGCCAGAAAATCACATCCTTGCACTACTGTGGACTTCACTCTGTCCTGCATGTTCTCGCACGGTGATTGCAACAAATAACAACAAATAACACAAATTCCTGGTGCTGGGCCAAGGCTGCTTCATTAAACACCACTCATCATGCAGACAGGGGGGCATGCACGTAGTGTCAGCCTTGTTCTTCCGAGACAGAGGTGGGCTGCAGCCCAGGAAACATGGCAGTGAGTAATCTCTGTGCAGGGACAACTTGGGAGTGAAATCTTGGACTGGTAGCCGCAGTGAATATTTTATACCTCTCTCTCCCTCCCTTCTCTGTCTGATCTCGGCAGCAGTCTCTAGCCAACATAATTCTTTGTGAGTTACTTCTGTTAACAAAACCTTTCACCCTATGAAGATGTTCTACTTAATTAGTAAAAGTTCAATTTTTTTTGTCACTGACAGAGCCCCATACATCACCATGTCTGGAGAGTCATTAGCTGTAGAATTAATCAGGGTGGATAATGGCTGAACGGAGTCAGAGCCCTTTGTGTTCCTTCCCACATCTCTGCCTCCAACGTGAGAAACTTTTCAAGAGGGGGAATCCAAAAACCACCTCAAAATATACAGGAGACCAATTTCTAGGGTAGCACTGGTGTCAGGGGTGTTCCTGAGCCTGAAGTGGAGGGGGCAGTCAGGCAAGGGACAATGTTGGATGCCTTTCCAGTTGTGTACTGATTTCTGCTCAGGAGGTCTCTGCTTTGAGGTGTTACTGCCATTTCCTGCAAGCTCACCTATTTCTAAGTGGGTCAACAGACACAGAAAAACCAAATGACTGAAGACTCAGCATAGATTTTCAAGTCAGCTTCTTCGCGGTTGTTCTTTATCTTTTCACCAATTTGCTCCCTGGCTATAGAGTCTGGGCTTTTCAGTCTGGGCGTGAGGGTTGGGAATGTTGCACAAGGTTGCACTGAGGGTGTTGGATGCTTTGCAGGAATCTTTGGGCAGGTACATTATCTTAAGAGACTTTTTATAAGAATAATATAATCCTGTGTTGTATACGTGTCAGTCTCACATCACCTTTTCTTGCTCTGGCACTTCTTAAAATTATCAGGGAGATGTTGGTAGCTAATTGTGATGAAGAACACTGCTATCCTTTATTTTTTTGTTATTTTTTTAAAATTATTATTAGTAGTAGTAGTAAAGGAGGCCGTATATTTTGGTAGCAACAATAATTACAGATAACGCAAGCGACAGCAAGCAAGTTGATATCACTTATAATTTTTACAGAACTGATCACAAAACATCCTTAAAAGTGCACACCTCGTGGTACAGTTCATTTTGGTACAGAAAAAGACAAGACAGGGTAGGAAGGAAATATTTTGCCTGCGCAAAAATTACATTTCCCCACTTTGTAACTTTGCTCCTCAGAAGGTGTCTGAAAGCAGACATCCCAGGAGCGACTTGCCCGGGTGCTGCACTGCCTCCAGGACTTGCTGATTCTCCTCTGCCTCTGCGGATGCTTGTAACACTGCAGCGGTCTGGAGTCTTCTTTGACTAACAAGTGGCTCAAGGCCGCTAGCTCTGTTCTCACACTCCTGTCCAGTGTAGTTAACTGAGTGTCTCAGCAAATGGAAAGTGATTTTTTCACCGCATCCCTCCTGGGTACGAGTCCCACCCAGGCAGCATCGCAAACGCTGAAGCCTTGTCCCTAAGAGTGAAGCGTGTGGATCTCGGCAAACAATTCTGTCCTTGGTGTCTGATTGATTTATAAAGATTGTGTTCAGTGTGCTTGTGAAGGAATGAAGTAGAAAAAAACAGAGCATTATGCCTCAAAACTCAATATGCTTCCTTGCGGTAGGACATCCTTCAGGCACGGTGTCTCTGCAAAGCTGCAGAGATTTCCTTGTTGCCTCCCTGGGCAAAGCAAGGGGGTAGGACAAATGGTCAGGATTCACACAAACCAGTATGGATTATGCATCTTCTCTGTTTGCCTTTCCTTCTGAAAATAAAAGGAAAAGATAAATTCTCTTAGGCTCAATTTAAAATGTTTGTTTTCCATTAAACATAAAAATTATTTTCATCTTTGGGAATCTTTAAGCTTAAGATAAATACAGTTTGGATAACAGGAAACCCTGTTTTCTTTTGAAGACAGTCTTTGTTTCTAAGATGCCCAAATGGGATATTATCTTTATTATTTGCTCTTGCTTCCAGATTAGCTATTTGAAGGAATCAAAACAAATTTGTGAAAACCTTCTTGTGCCCTGAAATTTCTTTTTTAGCAAACAAAAAATTGACCTCTAACATTATACCCAGCTATAGCTATCAAGATCTCATGCAGGCTTTTCCTAAGCACATTTCCCTCAAGCTTTTATTAGCAAGGACTGAAAAGGTCGCTTTCCAAACAATGTGGACTTTCAGGACATGATGGCTTGACGATGTCTGTAGTGTACAGGACCCCTATGGGTGGGCTGTTGGCATATTGATAATATCACATCTACAGGCAGAAAGATGCCCCAATCCCACATCAAGATCCCTTCTTTAAAGTACCTAACAAGCGGACCATTAGCACTTTAAACAGTGGTGCAGATCATCACTGCTGATTGAGATAGAAGAATGAAATGGTATTGATTCAGGATTATGGCCAGGTAAAGACGCCTATTTATTTTGTGCTTGATGCTCAGTAAATGAGCTAATTTACAGATGGGATTAGTGTGGTCTGCAGAGCAGAGGTCAGGAATAGAAAGCAGTCCCCTGAACTACACGAATAGGAGGCTGGATTAGGATTTAAGGAAGAAAATACAAAGGAAATATAGGTACCCTAAGTGAAAGACAAGATGTAAATTGGTTTTAATTCTAGTGTAGTGGCAAAAAAGAAGAGTTTTCCTCTTAGGGACTGTTCTATCTAGTGGGAGGTGTCCCTGCCCATGGCAGGGGGTTGGAACTAGATGATTTCTAAGGTCCTTTCCCACCCAAACCATTCTGTGATTCTATGATCTTGACTCACACCACTTTTCACTGTATTCTCGTGAGCATAAATACACAACCTCACGCTGCCAGTTTGAGATCAGATAGATGGAGAGCAGGATCAGGTACAGAGCTGTAATTTGCTTCCTCTCTGTTCCCGTAAATTAGCCCCAGTATCACCAGTGTGCAGGTTTCATAATCTAGAACATCGCCTATAACAGCTTTCTCCCAGAAGTGTCCTGTGGCCATTTGGCACTTGGGGTAGTCACGAATTTTCTCCCTTGTAAACCAAAAATATAACAATTTGTTTGATATTTACTTGGGAAGCTGATTAGAATATTTTGGAAACGTCTACATCTCAGTGGAAAAAAAAGTGAGGTTGATGTGTACACAGAAGACAGTAAAATGATTTAGATTCTCTTCCTTTCTCCCACCCTCTTGCAGTCAGAACTGCTCTCAGGCAGGGGAAAGCTGCAGAGCACTGCTATAAGCACTTCTTACCTATAGACAGGGGTCTCCGGGGCTTAAAAATCAGCCTGTGCCCCAGGAGACATGTTTCCAACCCTGATTGTGATGGCAGCCTCTGTGACTTCAGGCACACCCTTCCTTTGCTGCTCTTTGCCTTTCCTTTCCCATCTCACCTGTTCCCCGCTGAGTCAGTGTTTTAGGACAGGGATGGTCTCTCAGGTCGGGTCCACAGTGCCAAGCACCAAGGAGCCTGGATCTCAGGAGAGACAGAGAGTGCTAACATAGTGCCAGTTGGGAAAGTGAAGGCTCTCCATCCCCCCTCCTCTTGTCTGAAGCTGAGAGAGGAGTAAGTTGGTGTGCTAAAGAGGCTTAAAAACCAAATCACGCTCTCTAGCTAGTGTTTTTTAAGTGCTGAACTTCACACTGTAAAATAGGCAGGCAAATATAAGAACTGGCTCTGCTAATTAAGATCCAGGGTAGGAAATGAAATGGGTGCTAGCAAAACTTCCCCAGGAAAGCTAGAATAGATTAACCAGTTAGTAAACTCTGTTCAGCCAAAGAAATGTCAAGCAAAGGAAGATTTCTGGACAAAAAGTCCCCCTTTGCTCCATCTCACAGTGCAGCATCATGCAAATATCGCAAAGAGAAGAATCAGGTTTTCCAAGTGTTTTCCAGCTTCATTGCAGCTTCTGCCCCAGGCACAGAGTACCCAGACAATTTGATCCAATTTGTTATCAAGATGCATCAGACTTCTCCATGGTCTCTTTAGTCTCCCAAGTTCCAGGATGAAAAACCTCTAAGTGCAATACTAGAGCGAAAATGGCTCCAAGGCACCCAGGTTAGGATGAATGTGCTTTAAAAGCATCTGTTAGCTCTGTATCTCTTCTCAGCAATAAAAATTACTTTACACACTGTCTGCAATCCCTATTTATAGGGCTTCAGTTCTTTGGTGGATGGATGGAAAGAAGGAAGCCTGGAGCATGCAGAAGGGAAGGTTGTGCATAGAACATTTTGTAATAATTAATTTGATGGTCTTTTGAGACTTTTCCCTACAGGGTGATGTCTATGAAAAAGTCTGGGTCTGATTTTCAAAGCATCACCCATCCCCTGTTTGCTCACAAAACGTAGACCAGGACTCCTGGGAGGATTTTCTTCCAGTATGTTGGCCACAGAGGCTTATGCACACTTGCTTGATGAGCTGCCTCCCCATCCCACCCTCGGTTTTCCAGCTGGCTCTGCCCGCTCTGTGGTGGCTGAGGACTGTCAGGGGGCAGGGGGAGCCCGCTGCCCAGCAGCTCTCCCGCTCAGCTTGGCCAGCTGAGTGTTACAAACAGGCATGGAAGGGAACTGGGATGTCACTGGTGGTGTGGAGCTGTAACCCTTGAGGGATGAATGTGGCACATTCAGCCCACAGGGAGATGTAAGGAAGGAAAACAACCAAAGCAGCTAGGCAGTCTTGTCCCCAGCTCTCTCTAAAGTCCTGTCCTTCAACAGGCAAACGTTTCCCTACATATCACCCACGAAGGCTCAATGGGGACTCATCCTTTCCTGCTCCAAATGTTTTCAATTGTCATTTGTTCCTGGTTCAGCACCCCACAAAAAAACGCCCCAAAAGGCTCTCGTGCTCTTTTCATCTTTCTTTACTGCTGTCACTATTTCCCCCATTCCCCCTTGCTGTGCAAAACCAAAAATAAATAAATAAACCCCATCTTAATTATACACGAGCATACAAACGGCACAAAGGAGCCGTTAACATAATCAGCAAAAAAGCACTAATTCCAACAATCTTTCCCAGGGCCCTTTGGGGCATGTGATGTTGGAGGAGCCGCTCTCGTACGCTGCTCAGGAGTGGGGCTGTCATGTCCAACCTCTCTCCCCCATCCTCCTACTGTCCCCTGCACCCCCTGACCACTCTCCACCATGACTCTTCCTGACATTCCAGGTTGACCTTGACTCTCAAAGCCACTGGTACCCCTCACTCTCCTCCTGTCGCTCCCTGGGCTCCCTCTGCATCCTCATCCCACCTGCAGATGCGGGATGCTGGGGATGGAGCGGGCATCTCCTGCCAGTTGGCGGGTGGAGGGAGCAGGCGGGATGCGGTGGGGGTTGAACTGTTGCCATTGGAGATAGCAACAGATGCTTCCTGGTGGAGGCTGTGCTGGCTAATTTAGGGCTTTGTGGTTTGAGACAGAATCCCAATTATTTCCAATTAGGAGATTGTAGTGACAGCTGCTCTGAACAGGGCCTTCTCTCGTGGTGGAAAAACCTGCCTTCACTTTGAGCTGGGTTTGGATACCTGCATTGATAGCATGGGACTCAGCGATTTTTTTATAACCTCTTTTTTTTCCACCTCTTGCTGAGCAATTCTTCCTCTCTCCCACACAATGCCACCTCTCATGAGGAATTTGGCAGAGGAATCATCCTTATCTCTCTCTTACCAAAATCCATTCATTTTCTCCTTTCTCTATGCAACATTTAATTTTCCTGTGGTGCTATCCAGCTCTCTCTCTTCCCAGTTCCCCATTACTTCTGCCTGCCTGGTGATATATGGGCCGTGTCAGGCAGTTTTGGCCGGACCCAGCCAGCCAAAATCAGAGGAAAACCTGGTTTTAGTTTGCCTGGGGAGAATTCGTCACAGAAGGTGTCTCGTTTAGGGAAATTAAGGATGAAGGAAAAGGAGAGCTATAAATTTATTCTGGTTTAGTGTTAAAAATATCTATCTACTGCTCTGTTAAAGGCTGATATTTTCTCTCCACTTTTCTATTCTTTCTCCCTTGTCCAAACTTATCACACAGTCCAGACACAGGGTTCAGGAGAAAGGGGCACAGGGCCCTTTGCTGGTTTGAAAATGCTGGCTGTGACAGAGGAGTGACTAGGACAAGATGTTGGACAACAAGGCAGTTTCTCTCTATTCTGTCTCGTAACTACTCCTCAGAGGCAAATCTAATCCTAAAAATACAAACTTGACAAATCTTTTGGATGGAGAAAGGGGAATTTGTTGGGTGCTGGCTTTATTTACGATTCAGCTAAATCCTTGTTTGTTTGGATCCTGAGTCTGTTGAATCCCAGCAGGGCTACGCAAACGGAGAGCTGTCCCCGAGGTGTGCGGTGCTGAGTCCTGGAGAGTCTCCTCCAGTGGCAGCAGTTCAGAGCCTGCTCATTCTGCCCTGAAGAAAGGGACAGGGATCTTTCCTCATCCCCCTTTTCTATCTCCCTGTCCAAGAGGCAGTGAAAAGTTCCTGGTATCCTCCAGGAGTATTTCCAGAAGGTGCTTGTAGGGAAAGGTGCCATTTGGCTAGACCAAATCCATCTCATGTTTGCACTGGTGTCAAATCCCCTGATATCAACAAGAATTTTGACAGCAGGTTTTAGCCCATAGTTTTTCTTGATTCCTACACAGCTATGGTCTTTGTCGTGCTTTCCATTTGACATGGAATCTAAGAGGAAAGTTTTTAGCCCGGGAGATTTTTCAGTGGGTTGCAAAGCACTGAAACAAAGTGGTGTTTGGATGGCAGTGTTGTCTATTAATCCGTGTGGGGCACTTAGATGCTACAGAAGATAAGTGCCTTGTAAATACAGATAAATAGATTAGATTAGACCTTGACAGTGGTTCATGCAAAAGGCATTTTTATGTGCAAAAATAGTAACATTGTAGAGAAATAGCTATTATTTGAAACCTTGGGCTAGAGCTTCCATAATTGATATTGTTGGAGGAAGGAGGAAGCTAATGGAGAAGAGCTGCCGTGACTGCCCTTTTGTCATTGACTAATTCTTCCAGCAACCGAAGTGACATTACCCAGCTCCCATTTAGGCCTCAAAGTGAGTGGCCGCATTTTTCAAGAGAGCACAGCTCAATGAGTACCGAGTCCTTTCAAAACCGTTCTTGCGAGCGCTGTAATGATGGGGGTGAGGGAAGGAGAATGCTTTTGAAAATCTTCCTTCTTTTTCATCCTGACTGCTTGGAAATCTGGACCATGGCATGGCTCGGAGAGCAGCCCGAACAAGTATCACCAGCCAAGGACCTAGACTTATACATGTCCCCAGGGGAGATATTCTCCTCAACAGTTTCAAAGACAGTGAGAGGAGAGGGATGTAGGGCTCCTGTTAATACCAGCTCAACCAGGGCTGACCACAAGTTGATTTTAACTAGCTGGTGCCTGTTCCAGGCCATTCAGGTACAAGCTCCCAGCAGGCGGGACGTTCCCCAGTGATGTAGTTTCGCATCTTTTGAAGCTACACAGCTCTAGTCTACTGCAAGTGAAGGCATACCCTGGATCTTAATCTATCCCCACAAAAACAGAAGGTAGAAAACCAGAAAACAAACACCTGAGTGACCTAGGAAATCCTGAAACAAGCAGCAGTTTAGTTCCTCAAACAAGTTACAATTAAGTAACAGCATTACTCCCTCAGCACCATTTGTTCCTGTTGCATTAGGTCCACAGCCCAAGTGCTTAAAAGCCAGGCCATAAATAATTAAGAACATCATACATCTTTTATTACCTACATAAAATATATAAAGGGTGAAATCTTGACCCACCCAAAGGCAATGTCAGAGTTCTGCTTGACTTTAGACAAACTTGGATTTTACTTAAATTGTTTTGTCAATACAACAAAACCTGTGTTGTAACACACCTGAACAATCTTAACTCTGACCTAAGAGAGATACTTTTCTATGGTCACTTCTAGAATTTAAACAGAAAACAAAGTCTTTTTAAAAAATGTCAAACACACCTACAAAATTAATGTTGATTTAAACAAGAACAATCTCATGGAAATATTTTTTAATATAAAAATGGGCACACATTCACCTATTACAAAAGAGTATTACCCTGTAGTAATAGTACTTGGAAATACTTCAACTAACTAACCGTATCTGCCAGTTATGAATATTCCTTAAAATAAAATGTTTGTACACCAAATTCAATGAAATAAAAATATCACATAAAAGAGAGGAAACAAAAAAGAAAACAATCCACAGGTTAAGCACGAGGTTGTTTTGCCAAAATCAAAAGTGCACTTCTTTGTACTCGACTTAAAAATATATATTTATTATGTGGGCAGTATAGGGTTTCAGGAGTCCTTAATCATTCATTTCCTTGCTTTTAAGTGTGAGGGTTTTGCTAATGATGGGATAAGTAAGTAAGTACATTGTTGTCACTTAGCAACCTTAACTGGTTTCTGAAGTGAGTTGTTTGTTTCTATAATAAATGAGACACTCAGATACCATGGTGATGAGCATGGGAGACCTTGTATGCCTAGGCAGAGTGCTATCTGGATGAGTAGGATGTTGCTCAGAGGTGCAAGGCCCTCACAACACAGGAGGAGCTCTGCACTCTTCTCTGTAGTATAGAAACATGGTCACAGGCTGTGTTTGTGCTGCCTTACGAGGAGCTGTTCTGGAGACAAGACTCATTGTCCTTTCAGGCAGAAAACCCGGAATTTTGGCCTTAGCTGTGGCTGGAGGTCACCTCTACAATGTCCAAGATCCCTTGATATGTTTGCAGCCAGCTCTCGGGTGCTTTCATTGCTGTCACCAGCCTTTGGTGTGAACCTTTATTCTTTGCATCCAGCCCCACTCTCTGAAAACACCATCTTTTCGTCTCCAGGCAGTCCTGCGAGAGCTGCACTGGGGCCACCTCTTGTTCCTTAATTACTCCTTTATGCACTTCTGCTGTAACACAGCTATAAAACCAGCTTAACCAGCTGGTGGAAGATTGCTGGCCTCTGGGAAGCCTGCTGTGATAAAGAACCTCTAGTGTGGTTCCTGCAGATGGGAACTGATGCCAGACCTCGAGGGCTGTGTCTGGGTGGAAAAGGAAGAAGACAAATAGTATGGCTGAAATAGAACTCCCTCCCTCAAACCTGAGCTTCTGGTTTCTGGGAGTAAATTAAAGTGCAAGGGTTAATAACAGATGTCAAAATAGGTTCTAGACAACTCTGTTCCATCCTAAAACTGCCTTTACTGTAGAAGACTCCAGCAAATCCCTGGATCCTGCTTGAGCTCACGTGATTTTTCCGATTTCTCTCTTCCTTCACTCCTTTTCTGTATTTCCCAACTTTACACACAATATATTTGTGTTGCTGTTACCGAGTTCAAACTGATCTTTTAAAGAAGGACAAACCACATGAACTTTCTTTTGGTTTTAGGAATCGCATCCATATTCATAACCTGCTAATTGTGTTTGATAAGTGAGAATTCATTGTGAAACACACTAACCCTTCATGTTGCTTCAGATTTTAATCTTGTAGGAGAAGCAATCATCTATGCAGTGCGTTGGAAGGGGTTGGGCTGGGCTGTCTTGGGTGTCTCGTTGAGTCAGCTTCCTTGTTTGTACAACCCAGCTTGTGCTTCTGAATCGAAGCTATCATCTAAAAACATAATTAAGTCTTCAGCACTCCAGTAGCAAGAGGAATCTTCACAGTGTGAACCAAACACCATCTTGTCAGTGACGCTGGCTTGAGTCTGCAGCTTGTCTGGGAGAGCAGTTCCGAGCTTTCCCCTCCTTCCAGTGCTGTAATCACACTGAAACCTCAAGATCTTATTCTTGCAAGTCAGCAATAGTAAAGCATTTCACCTGCTGTCAAAGAATAAACAGAGAGATGACTGTTTGTAGAGATCAGGAGGGTCTATTACTATGCAGTGACTTGTTTAACCTGAGCACAGTTTGTGGATAAGAGGGAGAAGATGGTATTTCTGCCCCTCAGCTGTTTGCACATGAGTATGTACCTTTGGATGTTTTCTAACTGTTTGCAAAATGGGACATTTTGGCAACACCTAGATAAGTGCAAGATTAGCTACATCATTTTTTTTTTTCCCCTTGTTGGTCCATTAATCCTGACCTTTGCTTTAGAGGAGGAATATTCATGTGAGTCCAGATCCTATGAGCTATTCTGTCTGTTTCTCTTGCTGCCTACTCCTAGATCATCTCTTCTTCCCCACCTGCGTGGCAGATAGGCTGAGACAGGAGACATGCAGCAGACAATGGGGGAAGGACAACTCTGGACCATGGACCACCTCCTATGGATGGTGTAACGGTACCTGGCTCCAGTCACTGGAGTTCTGCTTTTCCCACAGTCCCCAGTTTTGGGTTTCCGTGCTTTCCCAAAGAAATATAGCTGTTATTTGCTGAAGCAGATTCTGAGCCTGCCACACTTAATAATTCAGCGGTGAACTTTAGAGGGGAGCGCAGGTTGAGAAATAACTTGCTTTAGTAAGTACAAAATCTCCATTTCTGCTGCCCTTGCTTCTCCCTCCCTCTCTCACCCGTGGCCCTGGCAGCCCCCTGCAATCCAAACACTCGCCGTTAGTATGCAGTGGAGCGAAAAGGAAAGGCGGATTGGGGAGGAAAATTCATTTCCTCTCTGTGGGAAGTTTATTGTTTTTCCTGCTCTTAGCACTCCAAGGTCTCTGCCTTTTTACATGATATTTTATAATGGGAACGGTTCTTGTAGTCACCAATGAGTTCATCAGCAGAGACGCGTGGAGCCTGGAGATTTAAATTTGTACCTCCCTGACACTGCTGTAATTGGGACTCCCAGGAGAGGAAACCCTGACAAGTGACACAAATAAACCCTGCCAGACCCTTTTCAAGCCCTGGAGCAGCAGTAACCCCAGGAGGATTCCCATGATCAAATTACCCTTAAACAAATGCTTCTGCAGTAACCAGGGATGTAACTGCTGGAGGTCAACGAGGTGTTTGCAGAACGTGTTTACCAGGTTCATTTCCCATCGCCTGCTCCCATTCCAAGACCCTGAGTTGCAACACTGGCAAAATGGAACTGGAAGAAGCTACAAACTTAATTAAAACTTGTTAGTCCAATTGTCTAGGAATACACTTATTTGCCCTGTAGCTATTCAGGCATAATTACACCAGAACTGTTTCCCTGATTATAAATGAATAATACGAAGTACACACATTTTCTCTCCTGTGAACTGAAATTTGGCAACGTCTGTGACATTTGTTTGGGGAGCTGATGAAAACACTGTGAAGATGTCTGTAGCTCAGTGGGAAAGAGGATGTTAAGGAAGATTCATAGGCAGGCAGATAGATATGGTTATACAGATATATCCATAGATATATCAAAATTATTTACAGTTTGCTTCCTTTCTCCCACCCTTTTGTGGTCAGTACCTTGTTTTGGTTGGGGGAACCGCAGTGCCTTGCTGTAGTCAGATCTTGACAGCCAAAGCAACAGTGATCTTTAAATTCAGCCTGTGCCTCAGGACACTTTATTTGCAGTCCTCCTTGTGATGCCAGCCTGTGTGACTCTGGGCCATCCCCTTAACTGCTTGCTTCTATTTTTTTTGTTTATTCTTTTTTCCTTTTTCCTGATCAGATTATGGGCTTTTTAGGGATACCAGCTATGGCATAAATAGATGTTATTTCCATGTAGGTAGAAAAATTAATACCGATGTGTCATTTAAACAGCTGGGAGGGTATGCATTTCAGGTGCTGCACTGTTTTAACTGTTGGTTAAAAGAAGAAAAGTCCCCGTAATTGACTGACAAACTGTGCTGGTGTAAAAACTCTGTATTGACCTTGTACAAAACGCTAATAGTGCCTTCTGATAAAAATGGTAAGACAGAAATTACAGATGTAATACAGAAATCGTGGGATGAAATTCTCAGGCTGGATTACATAGGAAGTTCAAACATAGACACTTATGAGCTCTTTTGGTCTATTTTATTCCAGATTTCCTCCCAGAGGCTGCTGGATTTGAAACATAAACTTATTGGTTAGCACAGAGCTTTGTTGTAAGCCCGATGTCCCACAGGATCTGTAAGTTCAGTGAAATCTCGATGGGATCCAGAACTTTAGCAAGGTTTTCCTAGAAAGAATTAGACATGGTGTCAAGGGGCTCCTTCATCCTTGCTCATTGTTTATCACTCAGTCATTAGCTAAAGCCCGCATTGCTGGATCTAACCCTGTTGACAACTCATCCCTTGGGCTTTTGTCGCAATACAGGTCATGTCCTGGCCCTGGATCTCCCTGTCATGTTCTAGTCATACTCCTGTTTGTGAGCTGACTCTTCCACACAGCTGGAGGAGCAGCTTGTGCCACCAGGCTGGCATTGCCAGGAGCAGGGCATGGCCAGCAAATGTCCCCATCAGGACTCAGCTCCCTGCAGCTGTTCACACTCCTGCAGTGCAGGAGGAAGCCCAGGGATCTTTTCTTGAGTGTTCATCCTACATCCCAGAGCACGGGAGGAAGATCTCCAGCCCTAGTCCAGGCCATGTGTGTCAGTGCAAGGAGATGCCCAAAGGCACTTTTTAAGGTTTTGAGCAGACTGAACTGCCCCAGTAGGTGTAGCCATACCACCAGGCAATATATGGTCTCCCCAGTAGCTCACCAGCTCATGCATTTTCCAATGTGCCTAAGTTTCCCTACTGTCCCAGTTACTCAGTGCCCCAGGGTTGTTCTGTGCTGCTGGTAAAAATTTCAGTCACAGAACTGGACTTCTGTATGTTTCCCTCAGCTCACAATCAGCAGAAGATTATTTAATTGCATGAGAAAATGTTCTCTTTAATCTCTTAGAATTAGTCATCTCTTCCTCAGTCATCTCTCTGTATTTTTGGTTAGAGAGACTGAAAATCTTAATATATCAGTGACATTTATAACACATGTTAATATTATAAAACGTCAGCACTCTATTTGCAGAAATGAATACTGATGTGATGGGAGTGTTTTATTATGTCAATGACTTTTATTATAAATATGATAAAACTGTGCCATCTTTTTTTTTTTTCCAAATAAAAATAAAACCACCTTATCATTTATCTCAAGGTTACTGCTCTGCTACCTGGCTAATTTATTCAATAGCAATGTTAAAAAAAAACACCCTGCAATGGATTTTCACATTGTGTGGTCATTTGATGGATGTTATCATTTACCTGCATGTTTGTTTAGGACTAGAGTGAGACAATGAGCACAGAAATAGGGCTTCCTGTGGACACAAAGCCAGGAGATGAAACCTAGTTTTAAGTGAATAATTGATCATCACCAGAGAGTGAAAAGTGGCTTCATATAGTGATGTCCATTGCTCTCTCGAGGGCTACTGGCTACTGAACCTGCCATGCCTCAGTCCCACCAGCCCTGTCTGCAGATGATGCTCTTGACAGGGTTCCCTGCCTGGTGCTCCCCTGGTCCTGGGGTCCATTGCCAGACCCACAGAGATTTAGAGGCTCTGGATGGTATCTTGAACAAGCCCATTGTGTGGGCTATGATGCCATCCTGCCAATTAATCTCTGTTGCTACAGCTAGTGTTTACTGTTGTGACTAAGCTGGACTGTTGACAACAGGTTGTTGCAATTCCAGTCCCAATAGTAAGGTGGCAGATTCACAAAACATCAAGTGCCCTTTATAAGGATTATGATATTTTATGGGAAAAATTAGAAAATAATGAGTGTTTGTATACATTTCTGCTCTGTCTCTTTGGCTTTTAAAATTTTCTAATTTTTGAAAGTGGCAGACCCTTAAGAGTCATCTGTAGAAGATATAAAATATCAGTGTATTTAAAAGCAAGAACTAGAAATCTTGATTTGATTCAAACAAAATATTATGACTCTAAGGACTGGGATTTTTCAGAATACCAAGAAATATCATGAAAGTCCCTCCAAAGTTAGAAGCAGACACCATAATGAAATGTCACATTCTTGGTCCCTGAGTTAACACACAACATGAGGAGGGATCTGTTCCCCTGGAGAGAAAGCGCTGGGAGGACAGAGATTGCAGCGTTAAGATCATGCTGTTGCTATGGTTAGTACTGTGCAAGATTTCAGGATTACTTTTTTTTATTTTTAACTTTTTTCTTCTCTTCTCCTTCCCATTCTGTCTATGGGCTAGTGTTCCTGAGAAAGGAAACCCAGGATTCCAGTCCCCATAAGAAAGACATCTGTGTTGGTTATCGACCTGGAGGAGTTCGGAAGTGGGCTGCGGAAGATGACTGTCATATGGTAGAGAATAAATCCAGGGCAAAATTTAATGAGTGGATGTTTTTTAACGGTAGGCATCTAAAATATCTAGAGAGACGCTCAGACAGCTTTTTTCGGGCGGCTTCTCTACCGCTGCTGAGACCGGGCAGAGTCATTGCATGCATGGGAGGAGCTGGCCAGAGGGGTCTGCAGGGAGCGTAAAGGGACTGTGGGGAGTGAATGAAAAGCTGAGGAGCCAGAGCGACGGGAGCCTCTTCAGATGCCATCGAGCCAAATAGCAGCACAGGGCAGCGAAGCTCCCTTAGCTGCTGCTTGAATGAAAAATATCTGTAAGCTGGCTCCGCTCGAGTGCTCAGTAATGTGATGCTTTGGGGGAAGAGAAATAACTTTCTGCTGGAGTCCAGTTGAGAGACTGCCTGAAGGGGAAGACACGAAGTGACCATCCCTTGGGGCAGGGTGGATGGGAGGTGGTGGGCTGTGTCCTGGCCATGCCAGGACCATCCCCTTCCCCTGCAGCAGGATTCTGCTGAAACGCTGCCTGGGTTGTTAGGCTGTCTCAGCAGCGCGGTTGTGATGGTTCCCCGAGGACTCCCGTCTGAAGCAGTGTAGTCACACAGCCGTAGAAAGCTTCTGCCTCCCCGAAGTGAGCTACAACAGCACTTTAGCTGGAGACAGAACAGCAGCTCTTTAAAAGAAAATGCTGCAGCTTCTCTTTTAAATGTTCCACTGGGCTCTTGAGGAGGTTCGCAGGTGCCTGCAAAGCTCTGAATGCTAAAGGATGCAGAAATGAGCCCTACTAATTCATGGTGCTGCCCAGCCGGGCTCCTACCAGCAGCAAGAGAGTGCAGGGTGTCCTGTGGCTGCAAAGCTGGACACGGGAATCAGCTTGTTTTATAGTTTTCTTTACATTCTTTCCCTGTTCTCAAGCCTGAAGTGGGGAGAGGGGATACATACCTTTCTCCCATGGGTCGCCAATGGCTATGAGTAAACTCAAAGTGAGGAAATCATGGCAAGTTGTTGACCCCTTGATGAAATGACCTGTTGAAGAAACATAAGTCAAGGTTTATTTAGATTTCCTAGTTAGACCTATAGGAAAGCCTGATATTCTTCTATTTATACTGCTCTCAAACAAGCTGCTCCCAGGATCATATTGGTGTGAATGAATTGCTCTCACTGCAGACTTTCATGAGGGTCTTGTTGTTGGCTTTTAATGTATCTTTAAAGAAAGGTCTGCAGAAACACCCTTCTGTATAGCATCCCATTGCATGTGGGATTTTAAAGACCTATAGGAAATAAGACTGGAAATAAGGTCTCCTGAGGCACAAGCAAATTTTTAAGTCCCCAGAGACCCCTGTCACTTGGGCTGTTGAGATCTGGTTGTAGATCTGTTTGCAGGCGAGCTGCTGTTCTTGGACCCTGACAAAAAAAATGGTATTGATGCAAAAGCGTGAGAGAAAGGAAGACAATCTATTAATAGTTTCTACACATCTGTATTTATCGAAACACCTATATATCCAGATCTGCCTGCCTAGCTGTCTGTCTATCAGTGCATTTCCTTGCCGTCCTCCTCTGGACGCCTGTCTGAGCTCTGTCCTTCAGCAGCAGAGAAGCGCTCACCCTCCTGGTGCTCATTCATACAACAGCCGGGTGAACGCCAGACATGTCCTGAGCTGGGCTGGGTTTTGTTTGTGTTTCTCCTTCCAGGGAGTTTTTATAACTTCCATGTCCTCTAATCTCATAGTTCAGGAGCTGGCCACAGGAGACAGAGGGAAGAAACTCCCTTATGTATGTGCTGGGATTTCAAAATACAGGCTGGGTGGTGTGCTGGAGAGCAAAGCTGGCTGGAGGTCACCCAGGAGATGCCTTTAGTGAGCTCCAGAGAGAAAAGCGTGGCGTGATGGTGCATGTAATACCAGCAAACAAGTGGACCTTGAAGCAGGAGAGTGTTACTCTGGAATATAGAAAAGACTGAGAGTGAATGGCTAAAAGGGGGAAAGCTGTGGCAAGGGGCAGCTCGCGGAGGGAGGAGCGTGAGCTAAAGATGAAGGGGACCCTGAGGGGGATGGCAATGGGGAAGAAACCGTTATAAAGAGAGAAGAGAGAATTAGGGGGTTGATTAAATGAGCAATCAGAGGTAATGTCTGAAGGACCTTAATGCAAAGGCAAAACTGCCAAATCTGTGATGTTGCAGATAAACATGAACGGCATAGGGAAGGAATGGGGCATCCTGGGGACTGGGAGAGGGACTGGAACTGCGGATTCTGAAGAAAGAAAACCAGATGCGTTGGCCTGAGGCAGAGAAGAGGGATAAAGGATGTAGGACCGAAGCACAGAGATGTGAGATTGATTTATGGAGAGAGGAGAGGCTGGGAGAGGAGGACAGCCAAGGGGAAGCTCTGGCAAGAAGAATTCACTTGAGAGAGGAGTAATGCCATGGACAGGGACAGCCTGCCAGGTCTTGGTGCTCTGTTCACTGGAGTTTGTCACTTTGCTGTAATTTCACCTCCATCTATCCCTTCTGCAACCACCTTGCTGAGTTGCTTAAGGATGACTCATTAAAAGGAAAAAAAGAAAAACGAAAGGGGAAAAAAAAAAAAAAAACAAAAGAAAAGCAACAGCCACCTATTTCAGATCTGAAAT
>WKFP01014269.1:777033-807534 GCA_011057875.1 Pterocles orientalis
CAGCAAGAGAGTGCAGGGTGTCCTGTGGCTGCAAAGCTGGACACGGGAATCAGCTTGTTTTATAGTTTTCTTTACATTCTTTCCCTGTTCTCAAGCCTGAAGTGGGGAGAGGGGATACATACCTTTTTCCCATGGGTCGCCAATGGCTATGAGTAAACTCAAAGTGAGGAAATCGTGGCAAGTTGTTGACCCCTTGATGAAATGACCTGTTGAAGAAACATAAGTCAAGGTTTATTTAGATTTCCTAGTTAGACCTATAGGAAAGCCTGATATTCTTCTGTTTATACTGCTCTCAAACAAGCTGCTCCCAGGATCATATTGGTGTGAATGAATTGCTCTCACTGCAGACTTTCATGAGGGTCTTGCTGTTGGCTTTTAATGTATCTTTAAAGAAAGGTCTGCAGAAACACCCTTCTGTATAGCATCCCATTGCATGCGGGAGTTTAAAAACCTATAGGAAATAAGACTGGAAATAAGGTCTCCTGAGGCACAAGCAAATTTTTAAGTCCCCAGAGACCCCTGTCACTTGGGCTGTTGAGATCTGGTTACAGATCTGTTTGCAGGCAAGCTGCTGTTCTTGGATCCTGACAAAAAAAATGGTATTGATGCAAAAGCGTGAGAGAAAGGAAGACAATCTATTAATAGTTTCTATATATCTGTATCTATCAAAACACCTGTATATCCAGATCTGCCTGCCTAGCTGTCTGTCTATCAGTGCATTTCCTTGCCGTCCTCCTCTGGACACCTGTCTGAGCTCTGTCCTTCAGCAGCAGAGAAGCGCTCACCCTCCTGGTGCTCATTCATACAACAGCCGGGTGAACGCCAGACATGTCCTGAGCTGGGCTGGGTTTTGTTTGTGTTTCTCCTTCCAGGGAGTTTTTATAACTTCCATGTCCTCTAATCTCATAGTTCAGGAGCTGGCCACAGGAGACAGAGGGAAGAAACTCCCTTATGTATGTGCTGGGATTTCAAAATACAGGCTGGGTGGTGTGCTGGAGAGCAAAGCTGGCTGGAGGTCACCCAGGAGATGCCTTTAGTGAGCTCCAGAGAGAAAAGCGTGGCGTGATGGTGCATGTAATACCAGCAAACAAGTGGACCTTGAAGCAGGAGTGTGTTACTCTGGAATATAGAAAAGACTGAGAGTGAATGGCTAAAAGGGGGAAAGCTGTGGCAAGGGGCAGCTCGTGGAGGGAGGAGTGTGAGCTAAAGATGAAGGGGACCCTGAGGGAGATGGCAATGGGGAAGAAACCGTTATAATGAGAGAAAAGAGAATTAGGGGGTTGATTAAATGAGCAATCAGAGGTAATGTCTGAAGGACATTAATGCAAAGGCAAAACTGCCAAATCCGTGATGTTGCAGATAAACATGAACAGCATAGGGAAGGAATGGGGCATCCTGGGGACTGGGAGAGGGACTGGAACTGAGGATTCTGAAGAAAGAAAAGCTGCACAGAGACGCTGGAGAAAACCAGATGCATTGGCCTGAGGCAGAGAAGAGGGATAAAGGATGTAGGACCGAAGCACAGAGATGTGAGATTGATTTATGGAGAGAGGAGAGGCTGGGAGAGGAGGACAGCCAAGGGGAAGCTCTGGCAAGAAGAATTCACTTGAGGGAGGAGTAATGCCATGGACAGGGACAGCCTGCCAGGTCTTGGTGCTCTGTTCACTGGAGTTTGTCACTTTGCTGTAATTTCACCTCCATCTATCCCTTCTGCAACCACCTTGCTGAGTTTCTTAAGGATGACTCATTAAAAGGAAAAAAAGAAAAACGAAAGGGGAAAAAAAAAAAAACAAAAGAAAAGCAACAGCCACCTATTTCAGATCTGAAATGAAAGGGCAAGCTGTGTTTTCTATCTGGGCTAAAAAATACCTTTCAGAGCTCAGCTGGCAATTAATTTGTTTATTTTTTCTCAGGACTCTCGTTTGCCTCTCTCTGCTCCTGTTTTTCACAGTTGCTCCTAAGTGGAAGGCAAAGCCAATAATGGCCAGGTTGGAGGCGAACTTTCAGACCCACAATATTGGAGCAGGTTCAGAAGGAAACAAACGGAGGCTGCTCGGAGAGAACTTAGGGAATGGCTGGAGACAGGTGGGCTTTGGAGCTGAAACTAGAACAGGGAGACCACGAACTTTGGGGCAGCAGGAGGATTTTCTGCTAGTTCAGAGAAGCTGAAAGTGCTGTCTCAGGGCTAATGAAGGGTGCTAACAACACCTCCAGCTGCAGAATGGAACCCAGGTGAAACTGGCTTTCTCCTTCTCAGGGAGGTGACCTCAGCACCATGGTGGCAGTGGGTCACAATTAATGATGACAGCTTTATGAACGTACCTGTAACAGTGAGACTTAGCTCCTGAACAGCTCGAAATGGGACTGTTAAAGGCTATTAAGCCAGCTGTGTAGTATCTTCTGTTTCACTAGAACAGCAGTGGTAAGGTCTATGCCAGTTTTGTATGTGAGGATGTACATGTGGGCATGACACGGGTGTGCGCAAAACCTGGCACGATTGCAGTGCACCAAAGCTCTCTCTGCTTCCCGAGGCTGCTTTCTGGTTTCAGGGCTGATCCTTCCTGAGGAGGAAGGGGGCTGGAAGCAAAATGTCCTTTGAAAGAGGAGCATAACTCCTGCTGGCCTTGTCCATGGAGATGGGGACATGGAGCTAAAAAAGCCAGCTATTGCCATCTGCCAGCTTGCCGTGCACGGCCTCCTTCCCTGGTTCATGCTCCCATCTCTCACTCTCAGACACTCCAACTGCTTCCCCGTGATTTTTTTTTTTTTCTCTGAGCTCACACTATCAGCACTCATGGATGATATTTTCCTCCTGGATAAGGAGTTTCTGATTATTCAAACTAGAGGTCAGCATTTCAGCAGATCAGCCGGGGTTTACAGCAGGTTGCAGTGGGGGAAACCAGGCACTGATGGGTGGTGATGAGGACAGGATTATCACAAAAGCAGCTAAGAGAGGCAAGAGGATGTCAACCTTTGACCCTAGAGCAGATCAGTTAAAGATGGAAAATAAGGGTGGAATATCTACGTTTCACCTGGACAAACGACATTTGAGAAAGGATATATCTGGAGAAATGAAAAGAACACAGTTGATGTTTGACTCCTGGGAGGCATTTCACAAGCCCAGCATCTCTACATCCTTCCATCTATCTGCCTCCCAGCCTGAGTTTTGGGAGTCACCCTTTACTGAGCCAATCTAAGTCTGGCTCAGCCACGCTGTCCCTTCTGGCAGAAAACTCGCTGCTCTGTCTTGTCCCTGTCTTTCCTCCGCCTGCCTTGTAGCGTGAGTCTCTGCGGAGCAGCCAGACCGCCAGCATCTCTTTCACTGCAGCTTTGCACAGCCTTTTCCTGGGGATCCAGGGGACTTGTTTGTATTAACGTAATTGGCAAACACATTGTTCAAATATTAGCAGTGGCAGCAAAACCATTGTGCGGCACTAGGCGAGGCAAGCAGTCCCTTCACTCGCAACAGTTAAAACCTGGACGCTGCAGCCAGGCATGAACAGCATCCAGAAAAGCCATCCAGCTCTGAAGCTGGCTGAGCTGCTCCAATCTTAGTCATTATTAATTTGATTGGGGATAAAACTACACATAAAAGCCACTTTCTGCAAACAAAAGCGAGTGACAAAGCATTTGGCATTACGTTCAGCTGGGAGTGATGGAGGCAGTCCTGGTGCGGGAGCAGAACTAGGGGAGCTGTGCTGGAGGAACACTCTGGGTCTGCATGCCAGGTTCATTGCAGGAGGGTGGAGTAAGGCTGGAGAAAGGTTTGGATCAGCAGCTTCACCACCACAGGGAAAATGTCCTCATGGCTTTACCGCTGCAACTCAATGATGTAAGATGTGAGTAAGGAGGTTTTCCAGATGCTTTGTTAAATAGGATTTCATGGGAGGTGTTTATAGCAGTGAGAAAAATGCCACAGCCCCACTGAAATCAGCAGCATTTTATGCCACGTATGAACCGGGTCAATATTTTGATGATGATGCCTTCACTGATATACTATTTGCCTAAAAGATGGAAGGAAAGTGATCATAAAGCTTAGTTTATGCTTAAATGTATGGACACGTGGATGATGCAGTTCCTATATGACAGTAAAAAGAATGGGAGGAAGATCTTTTAAATTCTTTATTGGCGAATTTCGTGTAGTGGACAATACCAAGTTGATGACGTGATGAAGGGCCTGGGTTTGCCAGGTCCATGTCTCAGATTTGGGCCAGTCCAATGGTTGATGAAAGCAAGAATTTGGGTTGTTAACTATTCATCTCCCTTCTGAGGCTGTGAAAAGAGAAGTGTCAATAAGATCAGGTAGATCTCCAGCTTACTTTTGTGTACAATGGAGTGCCAGTGGGAGGAAGCTGGTGAAAGCATCCATGATACTGAGGATTAGGAATGTCCTTAAATGTCACTGCCCTGTATACAAAAATCCCAGACGTCTCCTCCTTCACCGCACTGTCCAATGCTACCAGTTTTCTTTAGTCTTTCAGGCAAATCCCCACTTCTTGTAGGCAATTATTAAGAAATACTCCTATTTATGTGTAAGAAAACATGCAGTGCTTTTTTTTCTGTAGATGCAGTTGGAAAAAAACAACCCAAAACACAATTCCCTCCACCATGATCCCAGCATATCCTACAGATTTCAAATAGAGAAGCCACAGAAACAAGAATTCAAAACGTGCTTATAAAAACCTCATGCATTTTTTCAGCTACTCCCCTGCTGTTTGAACACGGAAAGCTGGGCACGCTCTGGATACAGTCAATGTGTCTCCTACTATAACTCTGTCGGAGTCGAGATGAGCTACATAAGCAGACAATTTGGCCCATAATTTTTCTCACGATCAGCAATTTAAAAGATAATCTCTGAAGGCGGTGGGTGTTTGAACACTGTTATCTCTGCTCACGCTGACATTTTCCCTTGCTGCTCCATCCTCAACCACACCGTGTGTTGCTGCTTGAAGCCTTAGCAATAGTGCAGCCTGGAGATGGAGTGGCTCTCCACCTTATCCTCAGCTAGGCTGAGACTAGACTACAATAAGAATAAACCCGTTCAAGCCTGTCCTCTCACTTCCCCAAAAAACTGATGTTTGAAAGAAAATTCATCCGAAGTTGCCTCTACTTCAGGAATGTCACAGCAAGGTCAGGTCCTGCCTTGTTCTATGGAGAAACTGAGGTATGGAAGGGATACCTATTTTGCTGTCCATAAAAAAAAAAAAGGATCTATAATAGCAATAGAGATTTCAACTCCAAACCACATATCCTGCTCTTTGGGATGATTTTGTTCTTAAACCCAATCTCACACTTTAACTGAAAGCCTGTCTTTAAATGAGAAGAGAGCAAAACCTGTTTTATCAGTGAAGTGTTTCTGTTAGAACCAGAAAACCCTGGAGGTTTTGGTACATTATTGTGTTCATTTAATATTTCTCAAAATTAATGGGAAAAAAATAGGAAAAAAACTCATTAAAGGAAGCTTTTTCTTTTCATATTTATAAACTCAAAGAGATTGGTGAACTGATTTTTTTTTCTACACAGCTGTTTTGTTAATGAAGTATTTTGTTGTTTATTTACCTTTACAAATATCCAAGGACAGCTTCCCAGCAGGGTTTATGTTATTCCCCAGGAAGCAGAAAGTTTGTGGGTCTAGGGAAATGTTTTTATTTAACATTTATAACAGAACACAGATCTGATTCACATGCAGAATATTGTCCCACTAAGATCTTCCAATATATCAATAGGATTGATAGCAGAAAAAGTTAAACATAAATGTAATTTTGTTGCAAAATAGTTAAAGGATAGTTTGAAATGCTAAAAATTTTATTTTAAGTTAAAATCCTCCAGATATGTCAATTTGCCTCATAGTAATGATATTTTGGGGCACATTATTCTCTCCCACGGGCTTCCGAATAGGGCTTATAACTGTCTACTTCAAAGGAAAATTTGAAGCAATTTCTGTGATCCTGATATTTTTGAGCTGATTTTTTTTATTATTTTGATAGAAGCCATATACTCCTTTGCAAATATTTTGATGGAAAATCCCTAGCAATTTCCCACATTTCAATGAACTCAATTGGATTCTTTCAGTGATCTAAATTCCATAGAAAGCAGCATCTTGAATCTGTGTCCAAGGGAAATACGTATGTATTTTTTAGTGGGTGAATTATGTTTGGATCTTCTTTCCTTCACTGCTAGTGGGTGGCCACTCATCTTTCCAACCTGTTTGTACTGATACACCTGTGACAAACACAGATCTTCAGATGCAGCTGCAGATCCTGGACCATTTGAGATGTTTCCAACAGGCTCCTTTTCTTATCTCTACAGCCTTACTTCTGTGCTACCAAAAGCCAACCAACCATGAAACAGCTGGTTCAGCCAGTTCATGAAACTGAACACATCTCACTCTCTTTTTTCCCCACCTTTGGTTATATTTCATACTGAGTTTTGATGGGCCTTGGGGATATGTGGCTTTGTATGATCCACAGTTAATAAAATAACAATGAGATCCCCAAAGTACTAATAGGATTATATATGGTGAGAAAAAAGAAGTAACAGACAACATGAAGAAAAGGTGAGGAAAGAAAAAAGGAAAAAGAAAGAGGGACAGGAGCAAAAAGGAAAAAAATTAAAGTATTGCAAAAAACAAAAACAGGGGAAAGGAAAAAAGGAAAAAGTGCAGATGGAGGAGACAAAATGGAGAAGATGAATGGGTGGGCTGAAGGAAGGCAAAAGAAGGGGAAAGCTGAGTAAGGAGTGATGAAGGAGCTCCAGAGTGATGGGTTTTGCAGGTGCATCTCAGCGGGTTGCCTCTGATCGGCTCTCTCAGGGACACAGCATGTTACCCGGACTAATTTATAAAGGAAATGAAAAGGAAATGGACTTGTTATAATGAACACCATTAATTCACCTCTTCAGACTTCACTGTTTGAACAGAGAGTATCAAACCACTCAATTGTCATTTGTCTGTTCCATTCTTCTCTGTTGCCTGTTGGAAACGACTGGTGAGCACACACGCCCCCGAATGGCTGCACAGCCACTGATTAGCATATATATTGTTTGTCCTGGTACAAATTTATAGCAAACAGCAATATTTTACACTCCAGTAAAGTTAATAAATGAGGCTTTAGGCTATAAAAATTTCATGTTCTTTTGTGCAAAGGTCAATTATAAATAGTTAAGCACATATTCATCCAAAAGCTCTGGGCTTCAGCACTGGAAGAATAAAATATATTTTGGTCAGTCTGTTTGCCAGCTGGACAAATGCCTCTCGTACAGCCTCTGAGACACCTCTCTCCAAAAGCCCGCTCAGTTGTAGAGTGCTTTTGGCTCTGAGTTGACTAATGTCCCACTTTAGCTTAGAGGAAGAAGATGCTCTGAAGTGTTAGAGACGCAACAGGATCACACTGGGCCAGGCTAGGGAAGAACTCAGTGACTAGATTTGTCTTCTCTAAGAAGGAGTTCTGGGGTTAGAAAATCAGATGCATTCACTCAACAGCTCTGATGGTGCCATTAAGGATGGGAACCCAGGAAGAAGATAAAACTAAGGAATATGAAAGCCTTTCCTCATTTTTGAAATAGAAGGAAATATAGGTTTAAAGATACCTTTTATTGGCATTATGGGGACACGTAGGAGCTACATTGTGCTCAGTGCTATAAATACATGAAAGAGGTGGCCTATGTTTTAAAGGGCATCATTTGCATATGAGTGATGGCAGGAGATGTTTGGCATGTGTGCGCATTATTACTAATATTACTCCTTTATAATACAGTTGCAACAGTAAGAATATATCCTGTTATATGAGGTCGTATGAGAGCACATAAAGATAGACACCTCTCCTCAAGACTGAGAGCTTGTAAGGTAAGGGATCAATGATATATGGATATATCCTCTTTCTAGTGCAGGGGGAGAGGAAAAGCATTGATCTTTCCTGTAACAACCTTCTTGAGAATGGAGGCATTATGGAAATTTTTTTGAGGGATGCTGGGGAAGCTGGTCTGTGTCAATATGACAAGGTAATTCAATCCGAAGCCATTGGAGATGACAGGATAGACCAAACTGAATGTAGAATGCAGGAGACTAGTTACTAGAAAGAGACGCTGTGAACAAAAGCATTTGAAGGCTTGACACCGCAGGAGGTGAGGAACGGAGAAGGCTGGAGCCCAGATCAGGGAGGAAGCGGTGTTAAACAAACTGTCACCCAGCATTTGTCATCAGCGTTAACCTGGTAACCAGGCAACTGAAAGATATGTAAGAAGCTCACTGCATCATCCAGAGTGAAGGGATGTGTTTGGAAGGGATGAGAAAGGGCTTAAGAGTTCTGTGATTCATGGGATCAGCAACCCGTCATCAGGGGCTGTCAGGCTGGCAACTCAAAGGATGCACACGTGCACACACACACTTCATAGTATAGATCAAGTGTGAAGCCAGAAAGCATCGCAATGAAAGGAAGAAATCAGCACCGATGCGGGCTGTACTGAGGATCCTAAGCTCCAAGTGTTGCCGTCACTAGCTACCTCTGAGCAATTCCCGCAATTGCCCCAAATGCAGTTTTTCACTTTGGTTTTATGCTTTCCCTCTCCAGATCTGTATCCAGTGTGTTTCTGCAGAGCTTCATTCTTGGATACGGGTCATGTTGAGGAACACATCTCATCCCTCCACTTCCCCGAGACAGCTCCGGGAACCACCAGCTCCAACAAAGGGAAGGAGAGCCTCTGGACTACAGCAGGTGAGGATAGAGGAAAAAAGTTTTTGAAAAGGACTATTGACATCCTGAGACTGGCAGGTCTGCAGATTGGAGCAAGGAGACCTCCATATAGGAATGGTTTCATACAGGGAATGGTTTGAAGTCCCTGTACAAGAAGTTTGGCAGGGAACAGAAAGCTGTGTAGAGGAGAGCTAAAATCAGGAATGCTTGGCACAAGGAGAGATGCAGAAAGGTTTGGGACAATGGAAGGAGTATGGAGAAGGGGTGGGAGGAGTGGGGAGATACATCATGCTACTGGAATGGTTGTTAACACTCTGCAGGCATCCAGAAAGGAGAACTCAGCAGTCAAAACTCGGCTTTCCTGTTCACCAAGCTTTTTGCTGGGTGAACTGTGAGCTGGCCATGTGAGCAGAGGGTGTGCAGAGCTCCCAGTTCTCAGCTCTGTCAGGAGGAGCAGGGGGGAGGCACCCTTGGCACAGACTTCTGTTACAAGCTTAATGGTAAAGTTGACTGCAGCTAAATTATTTCCACCGTAATAGCCTCTGAATTTATTTCCCTACATTTCCACCCGATCCACTTTTTCTGCCTGACATCAGGGGAGCTCTGCAGCAGCAGGAAATCCATCAGACAGCTGTAACAGGATTGTAAAAAAGAAGCAGTCCCCCAAGGTCCACAGAAGCCTTTGGCTGCTTAGTGCCAGGGTGGCTCAGCAGAGGTCACCACAAGTGGGCAGAGTCTGTTTTGCAGAAGGCTGGTTAGCATGGAAAAGAGACCAAGCTTAATCTGGGCTAGTCAAGGGCTTTGAAAGATGCATCTGGCACCCAGAAAGGAAAGGGGTGCTGATGTCTGCATTTGGTCAGGAGACAAAGCTCAGCAAAGACAATCCAGCTGTGACTGTCATGTTGGCTTTGCTTCATTTACGGTGTCTGTTCATTACACAAGGTTCATGTTGGGAACAGCTGGCAAGGTCCCTCCTTCTGTCCTGTTTCTGCATGAGCTGGCTCGGTTCTCTTCTCCTCAGGAATTCAGTCCCAGGTTCTGGACAGATTTATTAATTGACTATTTGTCTCAAAGGTGACCCAGATCATACTCAGGAGGTCCCAGAAGTTGGATGCTGGTCATTGTCTTGTCTTTCTGTGTCCAGGCACCAGTTCTTATTGAGCTGTGAAACAATTTATTTCCATCTCAAACTATAAATGCTGCCAAGAAAAAAAAATAAGGCGTCTCTTGTGCTTGGATGTTTTCATGGCCTCTGTATTCTTCGAATAACAGGGCCTCTTAGAACCATGGAAGTGTCCTTTTGTGAGATGAACCACTTTCAATGATCCCCAGTTTCAGCTGATGTGTCTTTAAGCTTTCCACTGATGGTGTGGGTCAAACCTCTCTCTTGGTATTGCAGAAATCAACTGGTTTCCAAAACATTGAGTGCTGGACACTGTGCTGCAGCAAGGGCAGGATAAGAGAGGCACCAGCCCTGGTACCCTGGAGGCAGGGGAGATGTTAAAGGAGGGCACACTCGTTCTGCAGCACACCCCACTCTGCTGCTGCTATTTCCGCCTTGGAAGTTGGACTGCAGGTCTGCACAGAGGGCTGGAAGGAGCCTAAGGAGTGTGCCAGGGCTTGTCCTGTCATCAGCATCATCTCCTGGAGCTCTGACTGTGGTGATCTGAGTGGTTGATAGATGCAGGTTAGTTGTCCACTCTCTCTTCTGGATATATTAACCCCTCAGGAGTTCCAAAACTCATATAGACTCAGAAATTTGGAAGCTCAGGCTTGTCTCATCAAAGGTTTCAATGTTATTATCTCTGCTAGTCAGAGGTAGACTCCCAACACCCTCAGGAATTCACCTTTTTATTAAACAGTCGTGGGGTGAGGGAGTGGAGAGCATCCAGCAAGGCCCCTCTTATTATATTTTCCCCTTGTTCAGTGCTGCTCTCACTCAAATATCTCTGAGCCGTAGGGGGCTGCTGGTGATGATGGGGATCTTATTGCAATTCATTTCTCATCCAAATTAAAATCAGCGCGTTTGGCTCACCTGGCAGTGCTGACTGAGTGCTTTTGCTGGGGCAGAGGAAGACCAGTGGACCTTGGCAGTGACAAAGATGGGAGGTGGACACTGCAGACTCACACCTGAGAGCATAAAGGATCACTGAGCTATTGCAAAATTAAATCTAGCCCAAACTTCCCTCTCCTGTTTCCACTGAAGTCAATAGTCAAGCTTGGAAAGCAACAAGATTGCCTTCAGGCCATGGGCCTCTGAGGATGTGTGGTAGCAAGTGTCATCTCCACCTGGAGAAGGCTGAAGCAGAAAAAAATACTGGTCCTATGTCAGTTGGCAATAGATGGGGCCACCTGAGTGCCACAGCCAGGCTGAGCCCCGGAGATGTTGGTCAAACTGCTTTTCTTCTGGTGACAACCATCCTCTGAGACCTGGATCTGCTCCAAGTCTCCCTTTAGACTCCAGTGTACTGCATGAGAAGCAGTAACAACATCCAAATGTCTGCCACAGCCATGGGTCCCTTTTAGCTGATGACGGTGACAGCCTAGCGCAGTTTCTTCACAGTAGCAGGATGTGGCCACTCCACGCTGTGTGAGCGGATGCAGGGGGGAGCCAGGCTGGTGACTGATCTGAGTTGTTTGAGCAACTTGCAGAATTCATCTGACTAAATAGCTGAAGGGGTTTGAGTGGTTGTTCTCAGGCTTATTCCCAAATCTCCTCTCACCATCGTCCTCCATCACAGAGGAATACAGCCTCGGCATCTTCGGTGGGAAGCAGTCAGTAGTGGGGCTGCTCCTCACTGCTGCTCAGAAATCTAAATTACAAATACTTCCCTTTGAAATCTCCCTTCACGTGGGAGTAGAGGCATGGGCTCCAGGGTTTATTTTATGTTTTACTACTTTATTCCCATTCTTTCTTTCTTGTCTTCAAAAGGTGCTTCTCACAATGCAGAGGGAGGATCTATTTCTTAGTTTAAGAGGGAAAAAAGTAAATGTGGAACAATACTTGACAAAATAAGCCTATAAGGGAAAATTTTCCAGCAGTTTTGCTTTTTATTGCAAGTTATTATATACACCCCCTGCTCTGACATTATTTTATAATCTAAAATACTTCCACACAGCAAAAAAAAATTTAAATACAAATATATTATTACCTCTTTGACTGGCTTAATGATGGACACGTTGGGTAGGTTTACCCAGAAGATATAAGCAGCTGGTGTCCCTGTTGCCTTTGACAACTGCTCTTGTCCCCTGCTCTGACTCTGTCCCCTCATTTCTATCTGCTGCAGCACCTGTATACTTGGCTGGGAGACTCCTAACTGAGCGAGGAATTCAAGCCTCTGAAGCTATTTATTGTCATATATATATATAACCTCTGACATCAACTTAATTTCTTGTTTTTATTGACCCATTCCGTGCTTCTGAAGCCAATTTTCAAAGCCTGTTAGGGGCAGGTGTGCTCCCATGTCCTTGTCAAATGGCCACAGTCTTCGGAGATCCCAGAGAGCACAAGCGAGCAGCATTGCTTTGTGTCCAGGGCTCAGAGTCCTGCTGTGGTCCTCTTCCCTGGAGCCCAGGAGTGGGACAGCCTTGGAGCCAGGCAGAGAAAAGCTGTGAGAGGCAGAGAGGAGAGGGAAGGACTGGAACAGACTCCAGAAAAAGGAATAAAAATAAGAGTATAGCAGGAGAATGGGATTTGCCATGACAGATCAGGATGAAAAAAAGTAAGGCAGAAGAACAGGAGGAGAAAAGAGAGAAGACAGAAAGAAAATAATTGGAAAATGAGTCTGAGGAAAACAAGGAAAGAAGGAAAAGTATAGCAGAGTTTGTACTTATTCCTCCTGGAGCTGCTGGGTCCCGTTTGTGGATAAGCACTCTGGGACTGTGTTTGAGAGGCTTTTCTTACTCCATACGTGAGTGTTAACTTTTTGGGTTGTCCCTATTGATGGTGGCCTGGTAAGAGGACACTACAGCTGTACCCTGATACATGTGTCATTCAGACACATCCAGGCATCTCATTCTTGAGAGCTGGAAGCCAGCTACGGCTGGGCAGAGACTACAACCTCCTTCTGCTTCCTTCCTTGAAATCATTCCCCAGCACCCTCAGAAACTGCTGAAATCTGCTCTCCACATCTCCTCTGAGCTCCCCATTGTCAGAAGCCTCTTTGGATTTCCAATTTAACTCCTCCAGGGACAGTATGCCTGGAAGGAAGGAACATAGGCTTACTAAATGCATCTCTTAATCACTGTCATTTTACTCCTAAAAGCCCAGACAAAACAATGGTATATTTTTTGCAGACAAATGGAAGTCCAGAAGCTAATTCTCCCTTCATCTGATCACATCCCTCTTGAGAAATCTTCTTGTTGAGCTGATTATATTTTTTTTTATAAAGCATATCTCCTTTGATATTTTTCGTATTCAGCAAGGTGAAAATGCTAGTCAAAAATGTTTTATTTCTGTGCAAGAGAGAAAAATAGTGTGTATACCAGGCTTTGAAACCTTAACTAAACATACCCACAGTGTGCTCAGGAGGATCCAAGCCCAGGACATGTCTTGATAGACCTGGCTGTAACCTGCTATCAGGTTGGGCTGAGACTGAGGGGTTTTGCCTCTCCCCAGTGGTAGGTGCATACAAAGACAGAAGAGCAGTGCAGACTCCCCTTTCCAGTTCATTACTGACGCAGCCATACTCGTGATGATGTGTTACCCCCAGCTTCCAGCTGTTCAGAATTGTGGTGCACCCAATATGCAGTATCACAGTTAGGTGAACCTGAGTGGGTAAGGTCTAGTCTACTTTCCATGTTAAACTCTCGTAACACATTCAGGGGCCAGGGAACAGAAGCAACCCGTCTTTCTACTCTCTGTGTTCACATGTGGCCTTGGTATCCTATGCACCCCTTCTGAGTGAGCTGCCTGTTGTTTCGTTGTGGTTCACCTGGGATTGTGGACAAACAACCAGTATCGATATTTTCTCCTTGTTGTTAATTGTCCTGGGGTAAGTCGCACCATGAGGAAATAGCTCTGCCTAGGAGAAGGTGGTCTTTCGAGAAAAGACTGACATGAAATAGCAGGAACTCAGCAGCTGCAGTGACGTTCCCTGTGTGCCATGCACGAGAAGGAAAGGTTCGGACTGAAAGCTGATCCCTACCTTTCATCCATGCGGTGTGTTTCCTACATCTGGGTAAGGTTATCCCAGGTTTGTAAGACAAAAGAAATGCAGAGAAGTCTCACCATCCTCTGCTTCCTCCTCCAGCTGGATTAAAACTGTGCATGCAGAAAGCAAGCCCAAATGGATTCCGTTTAATACATTCTGTTTGAAAGCTGGAAGGAGGTTTGCAGCCAGCAGAGGAGGGAAGCTCTGGAATAGCCTTCAGCAGGAGGAGTGGGTGGCAAGCAGCAGCCTGACTAGTTTTGTGATGAAGCTTGATCAGTTTGCGAGTGGGATTATGCGGTGCAGTTGCCTGGGACAGCAGGGGACTGGATGCAGTGACCTTTGAGATCTCTTTCCATCACGTGTTCTTCAGCTTTAATGAAGTCCTGAGATACAACAGCCATAGTTTATCTTTTTTTCATGGAAGCTACTTTAATTTACACCAGCTGAGAATCTGCCCTAGTGTGGCCAAAGTCAAGGTTGGCAACCTTTAATGCTTGTAATGTGTGCAACACTTCAGTCCTCTCTGCCCACACCTGGCTTCCTGATAATACCAACGATGTCTTTGTTCTGTCTTTTTCTATTGTGGAGATGTTAGCAATGGCCTGTCTGCTGGCCACACTCAAATATATATTTTTCCTTTTGTCTGGCAATAAAAGATACCTTGAAAGAGCAAGGATGGTGGTGAGAGTGTCAGGTGGGGTCACAAGGCACGGGCATACCACAAAAGGGAACAAAATAACAATGAGAAAATACCTCAAAACACTTTCCAGAAATAACAGCCTAATTAATGCAGCTTTTGTTTGCTCAGTGGCTGGACCTCCTTTTCCGATGCTTGGGAATGACTACTGGGGAATATTGTAGGGAGCTCGACTTTGTCTCTAAGCTTTACCCCTAACAACCTGCTTTGATAGAGAAATGTGTGTGAAATCGGGGGGACAGATACCCAGTGTGTGAACTCTGGGTTGTGTCAGAACTAACCAGCGCAACATGAACATGGGATGCAGGGTACTAACAATGTACTGACTATTTATATATATGTCACAGAGGGACGGTGTGCCCCTAATCAAAGTGCTAGATGGGCTACAACCACAGAACAAAAAAGACAACCTGCGGAAACCTACAATTCAAGTCAGTTATGACACTGAAAAATAATTTCAGGAAAAAATATTTGGCAAATAAATCCAAAGAATTAATGATCTCAGTTGTAGGAGGATAACTCACAGAAAGGCAAAATGAGTCTAATAAATTAGAAAGAAGGCAAATTAGCCTAATAAACCTTTGGCTAGAAGTTAATCATTGCAGTGCACAGGCACAATGTAACTTCCCTCTGGGTGACCCCGCTCACGGAGAGTGACCCAGCGTGGGTGTACCCGTCTGGACATGTCAGAGCTGGGGAGAACAGTGGGAACCAAGGGTTTGTTTCACCCCTTTACGAACCTCCTGCAACCCATTGCTCATCAGATAACAGATGTCTCGCTGTGTACACAGTCCATTCCTGACAGGAGGCTGACACCAGGCTGTAGATCTAGCTGTTAAGCTTTGTAGGACTTGCAGCTTTGTAGGGCTTTTTTTTTTCCAGTTTCTGTGGTCAGCCAAAATTCCATCTGTTGTGCTGTTCTTTCTCTAGAGGTCTTCAGAGATCTGCTGTGCGGGCACTGCTGGTGTAAACTGGCAGTGCTGGACCCAGCCCTGTGCATTCAAGACTACCAAAAGAAGGATCTAGTTTTGTAACCCCAGAAAATGAATTTGTCCTGGCTGCACAGGAAAGCAAGCCCAGCTGCACATTTTTTTTCATTATTTGATCCTATGGGCAACAGCTCAAGGGCACAAGAGCTCATGGTTTCTCAGTGTCCCATATTACCGAGAAGCACCTCTCCATTTGACATGGGAACAGCGTCTAGAGGTCCCTCCATCTGCCCCTGGGAAGGGGCAGGTTGGAAGAGGGAACACGCCAGGTCAGGACTCTGGCCCCAAACCATAGCCGTGGAGTAGGGAATGATGCTCCCAGACAGATGTCTTGCTCTTGCCAGCAGGCACAGGAACATCTTTTCTGTGCATCCCCACTGCTGGTGAGGAAAGACTCGAAGTGCTGCCTAAACCTCCACTTTTAAGAATCCTCAGCAGCTGCCCAAGGACACTGGTTTGCTTAATTGCTGTATCAGTACGTTCAAAGATCCTCGCTATCTCGCTATCGGCCCTGGCAAAACGTGTATTATCCATTTGCCCTTGAAACCAGCCATCCCCTCACAAAGCGATTAAAGTAGTCTTGTGCTGGATGAACCTTGCATGCTTTTTTTTCTCCTGCTCCCCCCCCAAAAGATGTCATCCTGCCTTCCTACTAGTCACGACAGAGCTTTTTCCTTCCAATTTATTATCCTTGCACTCATTTGTTTTCCTTCAGACAGTCTTTGAGCCACTGCATCCAGTGACCTCTGGCAAAGGAATGGGAATAACACACACTTTTATCCTGGCACCAGGCAGCAGCAGTGACAAATTGGTTTACTTTTCTGCCTGACACTGGGGGGTGTGAGTAGGGAAAGGGGGTTTTATTATCTTGGACTTACTTGTGCATCTGAAATACGCTTTGTAATCTCTGCTCTCTGATGTTATTTCTAATACATATTTGGGCTTGCCTATGGCTGTCTGGGAACGCAGAAAGTTTTGTTCGAATGGATGGAACTTTCTGATGGGAAATCAACTTGTTATCACGATATGCTGGGATTTATTTTTTTTTTAAGAGCTAAATATACATGTTCAGTTGTGTATGGATGTATTCAGCTCTGCTAGGAAAAGGAACAGCAGACACATCCACAGCCACACTTCCCAGCACAAAAATATTCAGCCATATAGCAGTGAAGAGAGATTAGGAGGTGTGCTCAGCCACAGACACTTCTCGAAGCCTATGGGAACATTTTGCAAAGAAGGTATTTTTCCCACTTTGCTCTTCCTAAATTGAGCAGAAATAGTCCAGCAGATGGGGGACTCTGGGTGATTCTCAAAAGTGCAAAGTGGTAATAGAGATGAATTTGTTGTCACTATTGTGTGTTTGGTTAGCACCCCTCCTGCCCCCAGCGCACACACCCCTATGGGCACATCCACCTTTGGGGGTGCCCAGCAGAATGGCAGAAGCACGAAAGCAATGGAGGTAACTTGTGGGGCATTCAAAATACTTTTTGCAAAGCCTTTAAGATCTTCTGATGAAAAGCACTTTCTAACAGGTGGCTATTATTGCCTTTATTATATTCCTTATTGATTTAAAACCTCTAAGGAAAGTTTATAACACTTGAGGAGGTTTCCATAGGAGTCTGCATAACCATTTCTAAAGGGACACTGCTATATTTGACTATTTATTTTCCATTCTGGCTGTACTAGTTGCCGTTGTTCTGAAGATGATCCATGCAGCCTCCTGTTCATCCCAGTTTAGCGCTCTATCAGAATAGCATTTGCACTGTTCCCGTGCTGCTGCTATGTCCTGATCTCCATGCGGCCTCCTCAGAAAACTGCGTTTGTGTTCCCTCCTCCGCTCTCTTTTTTGTGGCTGATGTTATCTTGCGTTCTCTTAATTACATGCTTTAAGGATGCCTGCTGCACAGATCATTGATGGAGTTTGATGTTTGTTAATATCACGTTGCGTTATGAAAATCTGGTACATTAAGACCTTGGTGTCTTTCCAAATTATTCTGAAGATATAAAAAAAACTTAATAAGCAACCCACTTTAACTAATACAGACTAATAGGTTGAGAAGGGAGGGGGGGAGTTTGGGAACATGTTTATTTGAGGGATTGTAAGTACAATGATTTAAAGAGCCCTTGATCAGGTTTTGCTCTTCAAGGTCAGGATTTAGTGTCAAAATTAGGGTTAGTGTTGGTGGGGATGGTAGATATCAATTTGTGGTCACACCGAGTCAACCTTCACGCTTGTATTTAATTTTTCCCCAACCAGCAATTTGTCTTTAAATGCCAACACTTAGCTAAATCAGGTGCAGATGGTTGTTTTTATCAAATGAATGTTGTTTTATCACTTTAAAAGCTTTTGTTGTTAGTCAAGTGAAGGAAGTGGGCAGCACTCCCTTGTTTTTGAAAGAAGAAGAGCATATGCTTTTTAATTTGAAATGTAGCACTAATAGCATTATCCACAGGGGGATAGGCTGTGCTATTGTGGATTGTGGATAATGCATTTATGCTCAGATATCCTTTATTCCCTCCCGAGTGAAAGAATTTAACAGCATATTGTATTACTATGTCACAGAGAACACAGTTTACTCTGAGTGAATTTTTTTACAGTATCAACTCTGGTTTTGTTTTTGTTTTGTTAATTTTTAGGTAAATTCTTGATGAATTTGCAATGATCCTATAACACTATGTTGAATAAATCCATCAACCTACCATGAGCAGTGAAAATACACTGTTGAGGGGAGATCTGGAGATAATGCAGACAAGAGCCAGAGACAGTTTCAAAAATAGCTTTACTGACACATCCTTTTTTTTTTTTTTCTGCATTTCTCAGTCTTCGCTCTCTTCTCACCAGAAGTTGGTGCTCATGCTACAACGGTGCCAAGCTGGGAATGCAGCAAAATGGAGAGAAGCAGGCTCGAGACAAGCAAACTCAGTCCATTTGTGACTTTCTGTCGCAAACTCCTTTTCCTCGGGGCTGTAAGACAAATGGTTTAATAACCCAGAATGCTGTGCTCTTTGCTTCTGCGAAGTTGACTCTCTGCATTCAGCCTTATTCACAGGTATCTCCTACAACCTCCTGGGAAAATGCTGAACAAACGGAGATCACGGCTGGGAGACCCGGGGCTGGCCTTGCATTGTTTGCTTTTTATTGTAAGGCTTATCTCGCTGTGTCATATGGTTAAAAACTGGAGCCTTGCCTCCAAGATAGCGGTGGGAAGGCAAGAAAAGCTTGTGCGCATTTGTCTTCGGGTCAGTTTTATAAATGAAGGTACTGATGCAGCCCTCAACAGAAATGTAAGGGAGTTACTATGAGCAAGATCAAGTCCTAACTTCTTTCCCAACATGCAGTTTTCTGGAAATGAAAAATCTGAACGCTACAGTTGTGCTGTCTCACCAGAGAACTGGCTGTGCTCCAATAATCGCAGAAGTGCTGGACTGGGCACTTCCACCCCGACACAGCGAGCATGGCCATAGCTGGAGGTACAGCTGGACAATGAAACCAGGTCTTGTCCTCAGCTCCCACCTGCCCCAGGATGTCCTGGTGGTGCCAGGGACAGTACACCACACCTATTAGAGCTATCGAAATACAATCAGGGGACTAAGGAAGTTCAGCGGAAGGAAGGCAACACAGCCCATGGGGTGTAATGTCCAAGTGGAGAGGCAAAGGAGAGGGAAGAGGTTTCTGAAATCAAGCTGGACTCTGGGTGTCCACCCACCACTTAGTAGTGGGGAACGCAGAAAGAATTCCTGCTGTCTCCCAGGAGAATTCAGCTCCTGGAGCTGACCCACTGATGGGCAGCAATTAGTTCAGACCTCTTTAGGACAAGACAGGAGGTCCATCCTGCAGCTCCACTTGCAGGATCACAGAGCAACAGTGGTTCAGTGTCCATCACAGTGCTTTATTGTGAAGCATGGTATTATCTGTGTCTTCTTCAGCAAGGTGAGGATCAGTGTTATCCAGTTGTAGCCATGTAAAAGTTTAGATGTCTGAGCCAGTGATCTGGCCTTCCTCTACAGGCTGTGAAGAGAACGAGTGGCATCTCCAGAGAATGAGTCACCTCTTCCCATGTACAGTGTCTAAAGTGGGTGGAATTACTCATCCTCCAAAGGTAACAGTCTCTCTTTCTATGGCTTAAATGACTAGTTTCAACTACAAGCCTAACTTTTGGGTGGCAGAAATTAACCATCTTAACTGTTACCTGCATTTATCTCATTTTCAAAATTCTGAGTGAGCTGAGAAGGCTCAGTTCTCAGGAGGTGGCCCCTTCAAAGGACCATTTTGCGCTTTCTCCCAGGATCTGCACAGCTTTGTCCTTCAAAAATGGTGCTGAAATTGTTGGCTTAAGTTTCATGGCATTAGATAAACCAAAGCCTGTTGGAAGCATAAAGAGAAGAACCATGACACATTCCCAACCCACAAGCAGAAAGCTGTGGTTAAGTTTCGTTATCCTTAGTGTTTCCTCCTTTCAACAATATCTTCCTACAGCCAGTAAGAAAGTTCCAGTTGTCTTCAATGGGCTTTCATCCAAGGCTGCAGAGAGAGAAATAGAGAAAATTCAGTTGCAGAGGCAAATCAACAGAGAGGAAAGGTAATGACATGAGAGAGCTAAAAGACGTAATTGTGGAGGGGGAGAGAGGGAAACAAAGAGAGGTGCTTTAAAGATTGAGCAGTGGAGGAACACTGGGGCAATGCTCAGTGGAGAGGAGATCTGGGCAGGGGGAGAGGGACAAACTCATACCCTTGAAATATGCATCTCCAACGTTGCAGCATCGCTTCCATTTGAAAACGTCTAACTGCTCTTCAGTTTAATCATTGCTGCGCTTTTGGGTATAAGATGAATAATTAAGCTTGGGAGTAGAATACAGCAAGCGTTAATAGGGCAGAAGGTACTGCAGAGTCCTTATAAAAAGCTGTGCTTGCAGCACAAAGTGGCTGCTGTTCTCCTCATCCCCAATCACGAAGGAGCACAAGGAGCACGAAAGTACTAAATTAAATGATGTGCATCTGTATCCATTCTGCTGGACTTTTTTTCCCCCTGCGTTTGCTACTATTGCTTCCTAAATATTACCCCATCTCTAGCAGAGGATGAGCAATGTAATTCTAAATCGTCCTTCCAAATCAAACCAGGACAGCCATCCTGCACAGCCCTTCCTTCCATGCCTCCCACAAGCACAGCCTTCTCCCCAGTGTAAGTTAATGTTTAAAGAAAATATCTGGTGCCTTAAAGAGGCAATCCAGTCTGAAGTGGCAGTGTTATAGAGTTTGATGAGTTTGAGATTGCTTCCTGTTACTGTCAGAAGATCAGAAATGAAGAAATAAATGCCCACTTCAAACCATGAGAGGCAACAATTAAACAATGTCCGAGAAGCCATCGAGCCAGCTACGGTGCCCAAGCACCTTGCAGTGCTGGCTCACGCACATACCAAGAGACGGCACAGCAAGGAAAAGCTGGAACTGGAATAAAACACAGCCGTTAATCCATGGACAATGCGAGCTATTGTGGTTTGCTGCTCTGTCTACAGTTTTCCCCCTCAATCTGGAATGTTTCTCTTTCCCTGAGCGCAATTCTTCCTCAGAATGGACCACCAGGACAACAAAGCAGTAGCTCAAAAGGGAGCAGTTCATAATTGAAATCATCCAAAACATATTCAAGAAGAGCGTGTGAGGAGCGCTGTTCATTCCTGTGAGAGATCCGACCCGGTGTCACACTAAACAGAAAATGCAAAGCTCCTCTTTTAGGTCTTCGTTTTCCACGTGCACCCAATTAAACAGAGCTAAACTAATCAAATTAGGCTGGGCAGGAAGAAAGACAAATTGTTATTTTTAAATACTTGGGAGATGTGTGGGAACGGGAGGTCATAAAGGTAAAGAGGGAGGTCAATAAATAAGAAATTATTTTTAACCATTGCAGATAAGGTATTTTTAGAGCAATCACCTGAAGGTTCCCTGAACTACACAGAACGATAAGCACCGCTCAACACAGCAGCAGCAACGGGAGCTGAGCTGCAGCCTGGCTGGGACCCGTGTTCCCTTGCCTCTTTCAAGTGAGTTTTAAGTAAGTGTAATGATTTTTTTCTTTCTTTTCTTTTCTCTTTTCTCCCACCTCCTGTCCTCACTGCTATCGCAAACTAAGAGAGTCTGACTCTCGTATGGCTATTTGAAGAGGTTTTCAGTTGTTGCTAAGTGGGGGTTTTTACCTCTCTTTGGTTTGTTTTTCATCCTGTTCTTCTGACTGCTCTCCTCTCACCTCCACACTAAGTGGAAGAGATGAAGATCCGAGCCTCTGCAGGTGAGCGGGTGTGAAAAGAAACCTGGCTTCCCAAAGGGCTGGAGAACCTTGGAGCCAGGGCCACACACCTCTGGCTGAAACGTCACTGCGGGGTCCTGCATGGGTGGCCGGGGACAGGGCTGTGGCCAGGGGACCGCTGCCCCATCCATCAGAGCCCCGTGGACAGATCTCCAGGCTGGAGGCAGCAGAACTGGCAGCACTGGCTGAGAAGTCTGTGTGTGTTTGCGCTGGGAGGAGGGACGTCACTGGGGTTTTAATTTCACTTTTGGCCTCTTTTGCACACTATCCCGCACAATTTCACCAAATATCTGTGTCACATTTTGTCAGCGAGGAGACAGGATCAACACCGTCACAGTTTGGACAATGGTCCAGGCAGATTTTGATGAAGGAAAACAACTTTGGAGTCATTCCTCACTAACTGCAGACAAAAGCATGGGATGCACTGACCATACTGTGACGAAAACCCTTTTTTTTTGATCTCTCCTCTTCTTATAAGGGCCAGATCCTCAAGGAAATGTAGCATAAATCAGGCTGTGCCATAACGTGTAAGCTGTGAATTTAAAACAGATGTTTTCAAAGGTAGGGAAGGATGTCTGATTCTCAAGCTGAATTAGTATTTTTCCCTCCTGGATGCCAAGCTTTGAACACATCGATATGTCGACATGTTACCACAGTTTGGGGAAAACAACTGGTTTGGAGCCGTCTTCCTATCTCCTATCTTAAACTGATCATCTTACTGTACCTTCCTGGCCACTCCATTGAAGATGGTAGTGAGTGCTGTCATGGTTTTCCAGGGTGAGGGCAATGAGAAGGGATTTTTACTTTCTTTCGAGGATCAAAGCAAAACACAGAAGATGCCAAATGATAAATATTTGACTTTGAAACACAAAAAAGAAGAGGAAGAGCAGCATCAAGGGAATAAATCTCCAGGGATGTCCTGCAGTCTGAATGTACAGTTTGTATTGCTAAGATAGGAGTTGTGTGTAAAGATGTGGGTTTTACAAGAAAATAGAATCAGCCAGGAGACCTCTGGGAAATTACAGAATGTGTGTACACTTTATAGTTTGTATAAAATTAAATGATCTTTTTTTCTTAGAGATATTGATCCTTATTTTTTTTAATTTTTTTTCCACTCTTGTCCATATCCCTGTCTTTCAGCTCCCTTGTTTGAATTGGCCCTATTTATGTGAAACAGGTTGATAACTCTCCTCTTTTCTCTCTTTTGCTCTCAATAATTATAGGTCTCCTAGGAAAGCTGGACTTCAGTAGAAATTTTGTAAAGGTTTTGAAAGATTTTATTAGAAAAGATTTGGATCCTGCACAATTATCAGTTCTGAAAGGTGCTTTGCCCACCTCCTTCAGTGGAAACATTATTGATCATCTCACAAAGGGAAGGCATGTACTTACAGAGAAAAGTTGAGGTCTCGTTGCCTTTTCAACATCAATGATAAAATTGCATCTAATGTTCACCTCATTCACCTGAACTCCACTGGTCTTCACTAATTAAGGTGGAGCAAGCGGCGCTAGTTAATAAAGAACACTGTAGTTCAGCTTGTGCTGGCCAGTGATTGCAACAAGAGGAAAAAACCCAATAACTAATTCAAAAGATAGGCTTTGATTAACAGAAATATCCAGGGCTTTTGTTCACTGATTGTAGAGCACACACTGTAAAGCCCTGCCACTGTCAATGGCTTAGATGTATGACTCAAAATACCTTCTCTCGCTTTTAAGTTGGGCTCTAACTTGTAAAGTCGTGCTTTAAAATATTGCAGATTGTCATTGTAGTTCTGCCTTCTATTTTGCAAAAACTCTTTTCTACTCGGCCATATGTGCCACTGTCTTGCTCCAAGGTCCTAAAGCCAGGGCAGTCACATCCCACACGATCGCTGACTCCTTTTGGAGCAATCACCTTGTTCCCTCTAAGTCCAGCACTAGCACAGAGTATTTTGCTCCTGGGTCTATTTTAGACATCCACCTGTATACCACATCAATACCAGTCTTCGCATCAATTCCAGCCATCCTTGAGGCATGTCCTGCAGCGAGCACCATGTTCTCTGTGTCATGCCAGCAGAGCTTCAACACAACTCCTTTGCTACCTCTGGCAATTTCAGGTGAAAAAATACACACATAAAATAATATTCTTGGGCAATGGGAAGCCACACAAGGGCAAGAGGCAGTCTGGGTGCCATGTGGTGTCGTACCATCACGACTGATTCCTCTATGGAGCATTAGCCATGAAAAGTGTGATGGACACTGGCTTTTGCCCAGAGAACTATGGATGCCCCATCCCTGGAGGGGTTCAAGGCCAGGCTGGATGAGACTTTGAGCAACCTGGGCTAGTGGGAGGTGTCCCTGCCCACGGCAGGGGGGTGGGACTCGATGCTCTTTGAGGTCCTTTCCAACCCAAACTGTGCTCTGATTCTGTGTAAGCACACGGAGCAAACCCCTGGGCTTCCCCCACCCCAGCCCTGTCCGGATCAGCACATCACAGCTGCAGAGACAGGAGACGGTGTAATCAGGGATGACTCCTTCCTCCGAGGCCTCCCAGGAGCCGTAGGAAAGGTCTACATCTACTCAGCAAGGCCAACTTTTCACACCCCATTAGCCCAGATGAGATGAACTTCACTTCCCGTAACTAGCTCTTCTGATAGAGTTGACCAATTTTTTTTTCCCCAGATGAACAGTTTTCTCTTACAGAAATGCAAATTCAGCAAAATATCACTTGTGTCGACATTTTTAATGGGAAATTATTGAAACACTTCATTTCCGTTTTAACATTTGGCCAGTTCTGTCTCATCTGGCATGAAGTAATCAAAATCTAGCAGAGAAGCCCTTGCCTCTTTCAGTCATTTATCAGTTTCCCTTCAAGAAGGCTGTCCTGAGCTTCCTGAGCTGAAATGTGATGGGATGTTGTTTTTCACCGTGAACTTTGAGAATGGCACTTTCTATTGAAGTTTAGAACTTTTCTCCTCAGAATGAAAACACTGTTCCAGAAAGCTGCATTTCTAGGGAGAAAGGGTTTCTTGCACCAGCCGAATCACAGAAAGGATGGTTTGACTCAAGGCTTTAAAGGATTAACAGTTGCTGCAACAGGACTCGCTGTTATGCAGCCAAGGTGGAGCAGAGAGGAGATGGTACAGGGAGCCTTGTGTGGTTCAGGCTTTTTATAGTGACAGATTACTTTGCATAATGCATTTTGGGTGAAGCCTGGGGTTTATTTTGTACTTATCTAACGTCAGAAAAGTATATATTAAGTATTAAAAAAAAAGAAGGTTATTGCAGCCTTCCGTGTATAATAAAGCAGTTATATGGCAGTAAACCTGGAATCCTACAGGAGTTTGTTGGAAAGTGACAGATTCAGGTCAGAGCTGTTAATGAAGAGCCAGATTGATGGGTGATACATAATGATGGGAGAAATGGCATTGTTGTTTTACAGGACAGTGCAGAAAGGTAGGATATGCCAGGTCCATTAGAACAACTGGGTACCCTGGAGTTTAGTATTTTGCCTCTGGCCAATACCTGGTATTTCAGAGAAATACGAGCTATTCTACAACTGGTGAATGGCAGACATGTAGTTGGCTCCTTCGCTCCCTTCACCCCAGCAGCAAACCCTAAATTTCCAAGTTTACACTTGCTGCTGTAGGTACAGACTTTGAAGACCAATGACACAGCTGAGCAGTGTTGCAAGAGACACAACTTTTTTTTTTTTTTTTTTTTTTCCGCTGATTCTGCCACTGACCAACTATGTGACCATGGGCAACTCTCTTAACATAGGCTTCTGCCACTGACTATGTGACCATGGGCAATTCTCTTAACATCTACTTCTGCCCTCTTTCTTGTTCTAAACAAATACTTTTTGGAGCACAAGTTTCTCATGTCCATGCCAACTTTTAATAGGCTTTTATTCTATTTCTTGTTCTAAATTTCCTGGTCTTTATTTTCATTAACTGAATCCTATAATAAATGCACAAGTAATGCTGAGCTGCAGTAAATGCTGCTCACCCTATAAAGAGAGGTAAAAAAACCACTTTGTGAATGGGAATATATGCAGAGTGGCAAAAGCAATGGCTCCTGTTCAACATTTCCTGGGAAGGGAGGGCAGCAGAAAACCACCCTAAAAACAGATGAAGGTCTGGCCCACCTTTACGAGACTGACCCTTGAAAGCCCACTGTGAACTTCAGCTGGTGCCCCGTGCATCCTCCTCTTAATTAATGCTCTTCTGAGAAGCTTCTTCAAACCAGATCTCCTTTCTCTTGTGTTTCAGTAAAACACCAGCCACTCTGGGGTCTCAGGGTGTGACTGAGGTCCCCCAGTGCTACAGCAGAGATATTAATTCTCATTAAGAAGTGATGCAGTTGGTGTTCATTTGGACACACATTTTGCCTTTCACTGGCTGCTCCAGGGTGCAACGTAAGTGTTCATCTCAATTTAAAAAGCTCCATCACAACTGCACCGGCTGGCTGAACCCAACCCAGCCACAGAGATTAAAAATGTAATTCAGGCCAGCAAGTTGTTTTTTTGATCTTGGGACTCCTGGGTCTCTACAGCCCTGAGATGTGGGATTCCCCCAGAGCTCAACACGTATTACCAGCTGTTGAGAACTCTCTGAATTCAAGCCAGAAAAATATATGGGCATGATCTTAACTCATATGGTTTTGAAAAGTCCCTTTGACTTTCATGCATCTGCCTGCACGCACACAGACACTCAGTATTGCAATCCATCCTGCTCAGCACCTTGCAGGACTGAGCCCTTCACTAATCCTTCTAAACCCAAGTCTATTGACTTTCAAAGCAACCCGCGAGGGTTTCTTATCTACATTTCCCGAACAAGCTGCTTGCTTAGGCTGAGCCTTTTTGCATTAGTCTTCAACCAGAGTTGGTTCTGAGCAATGAACATGATTAGATTTTCATATCAAGAGAGACTGAAAGTATGGAAATAGTTCCCAAGTACCCTGGAGTAAGTCAGGAGTGAACTCCCTGCATTGAGTAGCTTATAAAACCACTAAAAGATCAGAATTAGTGCCTAAATCCAAAGCAGCCAATATCCAGGTTTTGCTTTTTCATTCTGGAATGAATCTTAACAGAACCCTGAGTCTAAATGTCTTAGGGAAGTTTGAAAACCAGATGTCAGTAGTTAGATGCATGACATTTGTATAATACGATCCTGTCATCACATTGCAGAACATGATTCAGTCCTAAATAACACCACAGCCCAACACAGAGGGAGATGCTGCATGGTGTCAGGAAGCCTGCCCCAGAAAACAGACTGAAGTAAGGATAGCTTCATCTCTAGAAAATTTCTGTTAAGTATTTCTCTTTGCACCAAAAGTAGGCAAAGGCTGTTCTTTCGGGCTTGACCTAAGCATTGGGGATGTCACAAGTCTGAAACAAAATCCACATCCTGGTAGCAGATCATTATACATCTTTCTCAAGGTCACCATCAAAGCACATGAGAGCGGGATGCTCACGAGAGCGGGATGCTCAGACACCAGGAACTGTTGGTAGCAATAAAAGCACACCTGGAATAACCGACCTTGCCCTGTCCTCTCGCCTCCTCTCAGTCCTAAGACTGAGACTCAAGACAGACTCTGATCCCAGTTCTGTGCAGGTTTTGCAAGTTTCTGTCCATCATGGGCTTCCTTTTCCCACCTGTAGAAATAAGGCTAACCCTAAACTGGTCATGTCTGTTTAAGTGACAAACTTGTATTAATTCTGTGCATACCCACGACCAAACACAATGGCATTTGGAGTGTAATCAAGACCTCAAAATATAGATTAATAGATAAATTAATAGATATCTATTAATAAGTTAAAAGATATCTAATATAGATGCATCAAAACCTAACCAAATATTTGCCTCTATATAGAAATGCAAAAGGTGTAAGTCATGTTTCTGTCTTTGTAATGTCACACCAAGTCTCTTGGCTTCCTCACTTCAATTTAGCAGCACTAGAATCCAGGTGCTCTTTCCTTGGTTCCTGGCAGCATCTTTGAGAACTCGTAACCTTCAGCTCCCCTTGGCACACCTTGTTCAAGGAGATCTGTGAGCACCTTGGAAAATCATCCCAGTTCAACTTCTTTTTCCTATTTAAAGAAACATATGTTGTAGACAACATGACTGACAGCATTGAAAACAGGGCTAGCTCAGATACTCAAAAAGTGGTATCCATCCCACGGGTTTCAGTCAGGAAATCGTGACTTTAAATTTATCTTATTTAGACCTCCTTTAAAATTTTAGTCAAAATAATTCAGTTGGACATTTTTTACTGGAAGATATTGTGTTGTTAAAAACTAAGGCACCTCACAGCAATTTGTCACTGGCAAAAGCATTCCTAATAAATGGAATGAGTCTGTGTGTTTTTCCTGTTTCATTTTGCTTCTTTGTTCAGTTCAATTTGGTTGACTTTTTTTGTGGCATTAAAATATTATTTTAAGCTGCACTTACATGCTGTGTGTTACATAGAATATCTAATGGGCTGGTTTTGTTCATTACTGAGACAACACTGAAAAGAGGAGATGATGAGAGACAGGATGGGTTTGGGGAGTGAAAGGAGTCCTCCCTGAGCAGCCAGGTCAGTAATCCAATTTCTTCTGTGCCTGTCTGTATCTGTTCAGGGTCACCTAACCAGATCTCCCTCCTCCACAGGTTCTGCTGCTGTGATTATTTTTTTCCAGCAATACCTTTTGTAGATCTCCTGGGGAGGGACCCATGGCCTGTTTTTTTCTAGGTCTCTACACAATGTCAAATTTCCTCTTTGTCTGAAAAACAAGTACTGGAGGCCAGCGGAAACCACCCAGTGACTGCACTGCTGTACGGATAAATGCTAAAGACAGGGACACAAAATGGGGTACCTGGGGCTCTTCCTGCAGATGTCTGTCATAGCGCTAAATGCCATTAAAATGTTCAGCTGGCTATGTTGCTGAAAAAACCGATTGATTATATATTAAATTTTGATTATTTTATCAGAATATCTGCAACAGCTACATCCCACTTCATGTATTCTGCTATACCTAGCTCAGATTGGAAAGATGCTCCCTTTATGAGACCCACTCACACAGCGTCTGGTGGTATCTTTGTTGTATTTATCCGAGAAGCTGCTGGTAGACTGGGGAGTACCACTGCTCACCTCTTGGTTGTGGTCAGGATTCATACGGACAGTCTTGTACATGAGAAAGTCTGTTTTGCATATGCAAGGGGCATAGACTGGTACAATGTGGGTTTTTTTCCTTGTTACACAAAAGGAAAATTGGTTTTGGTTGAACAATGTAGTTGTAGAAAGCACTCATTTTTTTCAGTTGAAAATTCAGAAGAACTGAAATTTCCAACAAGGTTTTTATATAGCTTCCAGTCTTTACTGTTTTCCATGTTTAATTAATTCCCAGAAGAATAATAATCCTGATGACATGAAGAGAAGGTAGTTTTAGAATATGGAAAAAGAAGATTATTGGAAGAGTTGCAAAGAAAATGTGAGAGGGTGTTAATTGATATGTGGATTAGAAAAACTATCTTGGACAAGAAGGTCTGTTATCTGACTGGCTCCAGCAGGTCTAACGGACAGTTTCAAACTTTCCAGGGTAGAAAGAACATGGAACAGTCTCCCTCATAACCTCCCTATGCCTTGTCTGCCTTGTGCCTCTCCCGTAACACACACCCCTGACCACCCTCCATCTCTGCTTTCAGACAAGAAACTGCAGCATCTAGTCCTTGTGCCATTTTTTTTTTCCCTTTCAATAAGCACCGGAGCAGATTCATCAAGGAAAGTACTTTAGCTGGAGACAGGAACACGCCACTCAGCACTTCTCCAGCACTGGGAACTGAGCAGCCAGGCTGGGAATCTTGCTACACCCTGGTGCAGGAGATGCCATCTGCCAAATGTCCTCCTGAGCGGTGTTGTAGCAAGTGGGCTAAAAAGAACATCCTGTACATGGCAGCTGAAGTCCATCACAGCTGTCACAGGAACATATGCACACAGCCTGGGCTGGAGGTGGATGCTGGCTCTGGAGGGAGACTGGGCAAGTGGCCAGTAAGCCTCTCGTGTTTGCCCATGTTTCCCTTTGGAGAAAGGGATTCCTGGCTTAGCATGGCCAGAGACGGCTCTGGGGAGCTGAACGGCTCCAGGGAGCATTGGCGTCCACCCGCCGCAGGTGCAGCTCACCTAGGAAGATCCTAACTCTGTTAACTGAATTCACCATGGCCTTGATTTCTTTGAGGTCACTTGCATATGTCCCATTGGCTCAAAAATCATAGAATGGTTTGAGTTGGAAGGGACTTTAAAGATTGTCTACTTCCAACCCCCTGCCGTGGGCAGGGACACCTCCCAGGTTGCTCCAAGCCTCATCCAGCCTGGTTTTGAACCCCTCCAGGGATGGGGAGCAGATCTCCTGTGATCTTTTATGCAACAGCAAACAGGCTTCCTGGGAAGGGGGACATAAGAGGGGAAATCTCTCCATCCTTTATTTATGTCCCTGCTTTCTACCCTTGTCATCCCCCTCCCCTTATTTGTCCACCCACTGCTCATGTCTCAAATAAGTCATTTCTGCTCCAGGACGTTGCTGCTGTTGGAGCTGTGGAGGGGTCACTGGGGCTTTGCCCTTTGCCTCTGAGGAGGGCAAAGCTGCTGAGGTCCAGATTCTTCCTGATGATTTCATGTGATAGCTAATTAATGGCCTCACCATGTTTCCATGGCAAC
>WKFP01014269.1:817336-857092 GCA_011057875.1 Pterocles orientalis
GTGGCATTAAAATATTATTTTAAGCTGCACTTACATGCTGTGTGTTACATAGAATATCTAATGGGCTGGTTTTGTTCATTACTGAGACAACACTGAAAAGAGGAGATGATGAGAGACAGGATGGGTTTGGGGAGTGAAAGGAGTCCTCCCTGAGCAGCCAGGTCAGTAATCCAATTTCTTCTGTGCCTGTCTGTATCTGTTCAGGGTCACCTAACCAGATCTCCCTCCTCCACAGGTTCTGCTGCTGTGATTATTTTTTTCCAGCAATACCTTTTGTAGATCTCCCGGGGAGGGACCCATGGCCTGTTTTTTTCTAGGTCTCTACACAATGTCAAATTTCCTCTTTGTCTGAAAAACAAGTACTGGAGGCCAGCAGAAACCACCCAGTGACTGCACTGCTGTACGGATAAATGCTAAAGACAGGGACACAAAATGGGGTACCTGGGGCTCTTCCTGCAGATGTCTGTCATAGCGCTAAATGCCATTAAAATGTTCAGCTGGCTATGTTGCTGAAAAAACGATTGATTATATATTAAATTTTGATTATTTTATCAGAATATCTGCAACAGCTACATCCCACTTCATGTATTCTGCTAAACCTAGCTCAGACTGGAAAGATGCTCCCTTTATGAGACCCACTCACACAGTGTCTGGTGGTATCTTTGTTGTATTTATCCGAGAAGCTGCACTGATGGTAGACTGGGGAGTACCACTGCTCACCTCTTGGCTGTGGTCAGGATTCATACGGACAGTCTTGTACATGAGAAAGTCTGTTTTGCATATGCAAGGGGCATAGACAGGTACAATTTTTTTTTTCCTTATTACACAAAAGAAAATTGGTTTTGGTTGAACAATGTAGTTGTAGAAAGCACTCATCTTTTGTCATTTGAAAATTCAGAAGAACTGAAATTTCCAACAAGGTTTTTATATAGCTTCCAGTCTTCACTGTTTTCCATGTTCATTTAATTCCCAGAAGAATATTAATCCTGATGACATGAAGAGAAGGTAGTTTTAGAATATGGAAAAAAAAGATTATTGAAAGAGTTGCAAAGAAAATGTGAGAGGGTGTTAACTGATTTGTGGATTAGAAAAACTATCTTGGACAAGAAGGTCTGTTATCTGACTGGCTCCAGCAGGTCTAACGGACTGTTTCAAACTTTCCAGGGTAGAAAGAACATGGAACAGTCTCCCTCATAACCTCCCTATGCCTTGTCTGCCTTCTGCCTCTCCCGTAACACACACCCCTGACCACCCTCCATCTCTGCTTTCAGACAAGAAACTGCAGCATCTAGTCCTTGTGCCATTTTTTTTTTTTTCCCTTTCAATAAGCACCGGAGCAGATTCATCAAGGAAAGCACTTTAGCTGGAGACAGGAACACGCCACTCAGCACTTCTCCAGCACTGGGAACTGAGCAGCCAGGCTGGGGATCTTGCTACACCCTGGTGCAGGAGATGCCATCTGCCAAATGTCCTCCTGAGCGGTGTTGTAGCAAGTGGGCTAAAAAGAACATCCTGTACGTGGCAGCTGAAGTCCATCACAGCTGTCACAGGAACATATGCACACAGCCTGGGCTGGAGGTGGATGCTGGCTCTGGAGGGAGACTGGGCAAGTGGCCAGTAAGCCTCTCGTGCTTGCCCATGTTTCCCTTTGGAGAAAGGGATTCCTGGCTTAGCATGGCCAGAGACGGCTCTGGGGAGCTGAACGGCTCCAGGGAGCATTGGCGTCCACCTGTCGCAGGTGCAGCTCACCTAGGAAGATCCTAACTCTGTTAACTGAATTCACTGTGGCCTTGATTTCTTTGAGGTCACTGGCATATGTCCCATCGGCTCAAAAATCATGGAATCATAGAATGGTTTGAGTTGGAAGGGACCTTAAAGATTGTCTACTTCCAACCCTCTGCCATGGGCAGGGACACCTCCCACTAGCCCAGGTTGCTCAAAGCTTCATCCAGCCTGGCTTTGAACACCTCCAGGGATGGGGAGCAGATCTCCTGATCTTTTATGCAACAGCAAACAGGCTTCCTGGGAAGGGGGACATAAGAGGGGAAATCTCTCCATCCTTTATTTATGTCCCTGCTTTCTACCCTTGTCATCCCCCTCCCCTTATTTGTCCACCCACTGCTCATGCCTCGAATAAGCCATTTCTGCTCCAGGACGTTGCTGCTGTTGGAGCTGTGGAGGGGTCACTGGGGCTTTGCCCTTTGCCTCTGAGGAGGGCAAAGCTGCTGAGGTCCAGATTCTTCCTGATGATTTCATGTGATAGCTAATTAATGGCCTCACCATGTTTCCATGGCAACCCCATGCTGTGCTCTTAGCCCTGATCCAAATGGGCATTCTGTAGACTTCTGGAGCTGTAGCATCAGCATATTAATAAGAATTGCTGACGTCCTTTGCTTTCTGCCACATCGGCTGGTAAGTCTAAATTTGAATAACTCAAAAAAAGCACATTTCATAGTAAGCAGTGCATTCCCTCATGTGACTTGAAGCAACTGATCCCAGAAGTCTCCTGCGTTAGAATGGAAGAAGCAGGTAGATTCTGCTTCACCTGCTGCTTTTTGCCATGCTTTGCCTTTGGGACACCTGGCATCTGCCTTTTCTTTTTTTCTCTAGGTTGTTTGGAAGCTCCGGCTTTCACACACTAAATTCACTAATTTAATTGCAGCAAGGGACGAGTATATGCCATTATTTGGTAGGACCATCCCTGTATCAGCTGAGCTGGACAATCTTATGATTGCTTCCTGATCCTTCTTGTACATGGGAAGGAAGAGGAGTTTCATTCTCATACAGTCCGAGAAAATTTACTCATATTTCAAAGTATGAACGTCCCTTTTTGTCATTAAACTCTATAACAATACCTCCTGATCATGCGGTCTAGTGAATTTAGTTTTACAGGTGAAAGGATTCTCTGGCCCCCACTTAATTCTCCTTTATTAATTACACTCCTTTCTAGTTGTTGTCTTGTAAAACATCTTGTCTGACCAAGTGGAGGACTTGAACACAATTTCCTCAAAAGCCCACTAACACCACAGGTGTGGCCACTCTAGGGGGATCTGAACTGCTTTCCCTTATTGAGACACGAGTGTGCGAGATGCCTCCCCATCTTCTACTGCCTGCAGAACAAACACCCTGAAACAAGCCTGTTCTGGATCTGGCCGTCACAGGCTGTCCCCTTACCTGGGGAAGGGTTGGTGGGTCTGAGCAGTGGAAGCAGAGCATGTGCCCTGTTTGTGGCAGACATTCCTTTTCTAGCATCGAAAGCGGAGTGTATCATGGGCCAGGCCACATCTCACTGGGTTGTTTGCTTTTGTTTTTCCTTTTTCTCTCTGACATAAACCTTGAGCCCAAAATATGGTCTGAGCTGCCTGATAGCATTTTTCCCTACCCTGAAGGGAATTTATTCTTGAAATGTTGGCATCATCCCACCACAAAATTTCACCTAGCCGTGTTGCAACATTTCTCCAGATCGCAGTGCTGCTGTGCTGTCATACCCTGGTGCCATGCTGCCCCGTCAGGTACTCCCAAGGTAAGTTTCATACGCTGACGGCACATCTGTGCCAAACTGCCTTCCATCTCCTCACACTGGTTTTGTACACTCCAGCTTCACCGTTCCCAGCCGTGATGGAAATGCTAGCTAGGGCTGGACAACACCTCTTCAGCTCCACTGCTGTGCTACCACTGCTTGGGTCTGAGCCAGACAGCAGTGATTTCAAGTTCTGTTGGCTCCCAATGCCTTCTTTAAGGTTTGCAGTGTTACCATCCTTGCTGAAGCCCAGTATAACTAGGGGGCTGATCATCCCGAGGCATCATTAAAAATACAGGAGAGAAATCGATTTGATCTCTAACAGTCCCACAAACACGGGGCAAGGTTTAGCTAATGTGTTGCTAGTTACCCATGAGAGCTGAGATGTAATTGCAACTTCTCTGGCTTCTAGTCACTAGAGCTGGAGACTTGTCTTGTAGGAAAGCAATTTATCAAATTAATTTGACTTTGTGTTAGCACGTTCATTATTCCCAGTCATGAACAGATCCCATCATTGAATATAGACTGCATCTCAGGCTATAGGTTGCTCATGAGCAGTATTCAGTATTTTTGAGCAATGACTATAGTTCTTTGCAGTGTCAGCTCTTTGGGTCATACATGTAAATTAAATAGTACATTTCTATTCCCTGCTTGGATGGATGTAGCTGTCAAGAACATTATTTCCCCCCGTAATTACAAATTTGACATTCATTTCCCATGAATGCTCTCTACTATTTGCTTAAAACTAGCTCCCATGCATACTATTGCTGGTAAATTTTCCTCTTATCAGAAAGCTGACACAGAAATGTGACAACTATAAAGAGACCTCTTTGAGTGGTGGGGTCTGTGAGCACAAACCTGTACTACACAAAGACCAACCAAATGAAAAACAGACAAATCAACAAACTGGGAAAAGTAGGCACAATTGCAACTTCTTGCATGGACTGACCAGTAGAGATAGAAGGAGATCTCAGTGCAAGTTAGAGAAAACACAAAATTACTACCAGCAGGTATCGATGGATGTCCCTAGAAACATCTTTGTTGTTTAATTCACCCAGCTCTTCTTACACATGCACTTCCCCACCTTTTGGGAAACCGATAGGGACTGATGGGTGCTTTTGTGACTAGAACTCCTTTTTGTTTTATTCTAACTATCCAGATAGTTTCTCTTATGCCCTCAATTGCTAGTTCAGCAGGAGAGTTCAGTGAACATATATTTTCCTTAAGGTATCTAATTCCTTCTCAGTTTGGATGAGCATCAACCAAAACCACACAAATTAAACTAAACCTGAAGCCAAACATGGTTGTCTGAGTCCCTGGTGTCACATGAATAACACCGCAACACATTCAGCTCCTTCCAGAAGAACTGATGTTATTCTCAGAACCTGAGCCAGGCTCCAAAGAAGGTCAACGTTTCTACAAGACTGTTTTGAACTCGATTGAATCAGCACATTAATTCTTAATCCAGATATGAATCTTGGACTTTAGATCAGGACTGTCCCTCCTGCTCAGACCTCTTTTTCCCCAGGGTACTCCTCCAGCTCTAGAAGCCAGCAGGATCAGAGATTTATTTCTCTCTTTTAGGAGGGCAGCAATTCTAGACTCTCACACCCTTCTCACAATCAACTAAAAACCAGTGAGATTAAGAGAAACACCCCACTGCTCACCTCCCAGTGTGTTCAGGCTTCATCACCCAGCTCAGCCCATCCTACATTCATACACTCCATTCAATATATTATTTAAAAAAAAAAAATCCAAACACACACTTCACAGCTTTTACCCACCTTTTAGTTATTCTAGTTATTTTTTTTTTGTTAACTCAACCCTTTTTCTTTATCCTTGAAAATTCTTAGTAGATTTGGTTGTTGTGCTCTTCCCTTCCACCCCTCCCTTTAATACTTGTGCAGATTTTTAAATAAAGTTTTCTCATCTGTTTTCTGGGGTTTTTTTGGGTTTTTTTTGTGTGTGGACAAAGAAAGTGTAAGTGAAATAAGGATATTATTCACATCCATGGAAACATAAGAAAGCAAAAGGGATCTTTGCTTCCCCAAAGGACAAAAATGACACATGTGCCCTTCAGTGTCTCCAGGTTTCCTTGGAAATGTATTTTCTTGCCTTGTGCTTTGGTTTTTGTGGTGAGGAGGGCTTCCCAACATTATTGAAAAACCCAGAACCTGAGGCAAAAAGCCAAACTCAGGTTTGCTTTTAAGTCTAGGTTTATCAAAGTGGCGCATGATTTTGGTTTTCTCTGTTTTAGGAACTCTATTGAAATACCTTAAAGACGAGTGACTCTGAAGATGTCCAGGTGCTGGTCCTCAGGGGGCTGAGCTCTGACAGCACCAAAGGCAGCAGCAGCCTGATGCAGAGCTTGAACTCCAGAGCAGCAGAAGGGACCTGACATGTCCCATCCTTCTGCACGTGCTGAGACTCTGCCTCTGGTGAAGTCTCCCAAGATGGAAATCCCAAAGTGAAAACACCTGAGACCTGCACCCACCCTCCACCTCTTACGTGGCTTCTCACCCATGAGGCATTAAGCTTCTGTCCTCCAGCAAAGCTCAGCACAGGCCGTGTGAATAACTCAACGTAAAGCTGGCATAAATCTCAACAGAAGAAATATCTTTTATCTTTAACCATTTACTCCCACTATAGGAATAATGGCAGTTCTACATTTACATATAACTCTTGTTTGTTTGCTTTGCTTTGATTTTTTTTTGTTTGTCTCTTTATCTTGGCACCTGCATAGCAGAAAACTTTACAGTTCATTACAGAAGTTTGCCCCTCTCTCTGCTCCTCCCTTTATTTACTCTGCTGCCCCCAGGACTAGCAAGCAACACCCCCAAGGTCAAGAGAGAGTAAGGTGTTACCCTTTTTATGACGGATTATAGAAATAACAAACATGCCTGACAGTTTTATACAGCTGCTAGAACGGGTTTAGTTTTCAACAAATGAAGAATTTCCTCTTTTTTTTCTCTTTTGTATATTAATTACATTTTACAAATCTTGTTTTCTCCCCCTTTCTTCACTTTCCCCCCACTTTTCTTGCTTTCTTTTTATTTTTTCTCTTTTTTTTCTTTTCTCTTTTATTTTTTTACAGCAAAAGGATCAATCAATCACCAACATGTCCACTGAAAAGTCCGGGTTAGCAGAGTTTGGCTGTCATCTGGTCCGACTGTTTGAGGATCTCGGTGTTGTACAGGTCTAGAGCGTGGTTCACGCGGATGATCTCGCTGTTGGTGAGTTTCAGGCGGTGCTTGAGCATACAAGAGAACAGATCCAGCTGGGGCTTCCCTGGGGCTACGGGAGGCGCCAGTCTATTGATTCGGTCCCGAATATCCAGCAGCAAGAGCATAACGGAGGAGGAAGAATAGAACTGCCCACCTTGCGTGTATGACTGGTTGACCTGCTGCACGGCGCTGCGCAGTAAGTCAGCGTTAAAACGCAGGCTGTAGCCGTACACCTGCACATCCGAGATCTTGATGTAGAACTGACGTTTGGTGGGGTCAGAAAGGTCCACAGGCCCTTGGCCAGTCTCATTACGCAGCAGGGAGGGCAGCCGAGTCCGGCTGCGTAGGTAGATGTGGACGGTCTCGAAAAAGGTTTTCCACCGGTTTCCCAGTAGCAGGGTCCAGTTGTAGCACTGGCTGTTTTGGAGGCGGATTTTCTCCCAGCGCGGGTAGCCGTACTCCCCAAAGGGCATGTTCCAGCCCTCGGAGTGACTCCCACTGAAGGGGTTGACATAGACAAAGAACATAGGGTCCAGGCTGCTGTTGCGCATCTGGCAGATTCGCATGGAGATCCCGATCACCATGTGGATGAAGTCCATCCTGTTCTTGTTGCTCTTCAAGGTGAGGGACATGCGTTTGCGCCACCGGGGGTCGAAGAAGGTGTCCAGGCGGATCTCGTTGCTGATGAAGGTGGTGTGCACATACAGGCGAGAGTCCATTTTCTGCAGCAGGTACTTCAGCTCTAGGTCCTGGAAGTCCAAGTCTGTCTCAAAGCTGATGAACTGCTCGCTCCTCTCTGAGTCTACGTTCTGAGGCTCACAGCGACCCCGGTAAAGCTTATAGCCCTTGTTGCACGAGCCGCAGAGAGAGATGTTGGCAAGGCTGCACATGGCACAGCTGTTGTTGCCCCCGATGATGCAGGGGATGGGGCGCTGGCACAGGCTGGTGCCACCATGGCAAACGCAGCTCCGCTGGCTTTCCAGAAAGGTCCCCCAGAACCCGTTCTCATTGCAGTACAGCAGGGACTGGACGCGGGTAAGCCATTCCTGTATTGTCCTGCAGGTAGGAAGAATAAAGCATTAACATTGTGGAGCCTCACAGAGTCCTTGGTGTTGTTATCTTACTGGAGCCACAGTGGTTTTGGGGATGGATCTATATAGAGAGCACTCTAAGAACATTGATGCCCTGCCGTGGCATTTGGGAGCTGTTCCAGTCTATTTCTAGGCTGAATCTTTCACCCACTGTTTACCCCTTCAGTGGAGAACAAAAGCCCTCCAAGAAATGGCTGTAAGTTAGGTTTGATCAACTGAAGTCTCTCTCTCCACACTACTCTAAGAAGTGAGACTGGCACAGTTTCCTGCCAAGGATCCCATCAGTGCCCCAGGGAAAATGTTCAACCGTGGGAATAGAGCCGATAAAGCTGTGCCAGAGGCTGAGGTGCTATCAGAGATCACAGGCCACAACTCCTAGGCTAGCAGGAGAAAACTCCTCTCCATGTCATTTGCAATCCCCCACACCCTCCAAAACCAGACCTGTGATGGGATGCAGCCAAGCCAGTAGTAACCTCTGCTTATGGTGCGGAACACAGTAATAGCAGAAAAGAGAGTAAAAACCAGTGTGCATAGAGACAAAACTGCTAAAGCAGCTTCTCCTTTAAAAAAATCTGCTGCTAATTAACCTCCTCTACAGCCTGTCCCCTACGGAGCAGCCACACTGCCCATTCCCAGTCCCCACCACTCCCATTATTGCTATATCAGCATCCTCACCTCCCCATCCCGCAGCCCTGGAACGACTCCTAACGCATGACACCGTAACTCCCATTTGCTTTTCGTATAACCCAACTTGCAGTGTTGCCTTGCTGCCCCCTTTCCCCCCCTCCCCAAAGCCCAGGGAAATAGCACAGCGACTCCTTTCTCCGCAGCCTTCAGCAGAATGCCTCGTTCAGCCGCCTCCCCTCCGCCTTCCCCCCAGCTAATGAATACTTCATTGTCTCCTCTGGGCAAAAAGTTCTTGGTTAGCGCTGCAGTGAGAGGACTGGCTAATGACAAATTAGGATTCAGTCCCTGTAGAACAGGAGGAGTGATTATGGACAGAGGCTCTCAGAGCTGGATTAGTGAAATTCATGGCACCTGCATCGCCTGACCTCCGAATAATCATTAAGCTGTAGGCTGTATCAAAGAAGGCATTAAATGATACAGCAGCAAAGAACAGCAAGATGATTAGGGGGAGGGAGCGAGTGGAGGGATGAGAGTGTAAAACAGAGGAAAGTGCTGGAAGGAAAGAAATAATCAAGGAGCAGATGCAGAGAGTAGAGGAAGAAAGAAGGGGGAAAACGTGCAGGTAAAAGGGAAAATGAGAGGGAAATGCAGTGGGCAGGAGGAATAGGGATGGAGAAGAGAGAAAAGGGAAAAAACAGCCACAACTGAATGATGGAGGACAGGCAGGAATGAAAAGAAGCAGGAAGAAACTGAGCGAAATGAAAATGAAATGGAGTGCAGAAAAAGGAAGTGCGTTAGCAGGAAAATTCTGAAGTTTTAGGTGTGGGAAGAGACAATTTTCACATCGTCCTGTGCTACAGGGCTGCCAAGGTCTCTTTTCTCTATTCAGAGCCAACAGGAGCTCTCCTGCAAGGGAAGAAGCCAAGGCCGGCTGGGGAGCTCGGGAGCACAGCAGTGACCTTTATGAATACCTGCTGTGAAGGGGGAAGGTGACAGCCTTGGTCCCTAGAAAAAGTGCACGGGGCTCCTCCTGGTTTCTAGGACAGCTCTGCTTCAGAGAGGAGGCAACAGCATAGCACAGTGTGACTGCAAAACGTGTTGCTGACAGCAACAAGCAGTCTCAAAGCCATCCCCTGGGGACTGAGCCTGCCTCTTGCTCACAGGTGAATTTTTGCTTGCTTTTTCAGCAATAGAAGTATTTTTCACCCCATCCGAAGCCTTTCAGTTCCTGTTTCGAGAGCCAGGCAGAGGTGTTTGAATTTAGCAAGGCACCCAGATTCCAGGTTTCAGTCTCCCTAAGGTGCTGGGAGCTCACCTTGATTCCTTCATGCACCTCTTCGAAAGCTTTGTTCTCTGCTTCTAACCACTAACCTAAGCAGGAAGCTGAGGGATGATGAGCAAGTGGAGGACAAACTAAAACCAACCCAACCCTCTAATATACACACACTGGCTGCCTGGGTTCGCTGGGGAGTTGCTTAAGGGAAGCAGAAGGTTCCTGCCTGCTGCCTCTTTCCCATGGTTGGGCTTGATGACAATGAAAATCGGAGGTTGCTTTGATCTCCCGCAGCCCCAAGCTGCGTCCCTAGCTCCCAATTACCAATCTTGGTAATTTCTACCAAGACAAGGACAGGGAGAAGGCCAGTGGCACCCAGAAAATGAAGAGCTGAGGCCACAGTCTGGTAGCAGATAAGATAATAAACATCCAGCCCCATCACATACCCTCTCAGCATCCCTACCCCTGTACGCGAGGCGAGGACAGCATCTCCCTGATGTCCACAGCTCTTTGGTGGTTCTTGCCAGACTAGGCTGCCAGTGCAGGTGGTAATGGTTGCTCACAGGACTAAAGGTGGTTTGTGAGGTGGGTTTGATGAGGTGTCCGGCACTGTCAGAGGTGTGCCTGTCTGCAGGCACCACTTTCATACAGCTGGCAATAGCCTCGTACAGCTGCACGTGCAAACAACAGCCAAAGACACGCTCAGCAACCACCACACACAGATCTCAATTCTGGCTCTGTGCAGTGACCATGACTGTCCTGATTTCCTCGTGCCCAGGATTCCCATCATATGTGCACAGTGCTGGCTTGATGCTTTACACGGGTTTTACATGTTAATAATACCACTGAGCTGATGGGACAAGGAGTGCCAGACTATACAGCAAGGGTCACAATAAAAATTAGAGTCAGATACTATATCCTGTCTGGTTTAGGTGTGTTCTGTCTTTGGGAATTAAATGTTATCCTTCCATCCTTCTCTTATACTAACAGTCAGCAGAGCGAAATGAGGAGTCTCGGCTGGTATCTTGTAATAGAAACTAGTAATTTCCGTGTTCCCTAGGTCAGTTTTGTAGAGGAAGGATGGAAGGACATCAGGAGAAAGAGAGGTGTGGGTTTTTTTCATGTGTGTGTGTATGTTTTAGCATTCAGCAAAGACAGAAGTCGGACCAAAAAAACCCCAAACCACAGAAGGCTACCCACCATCTGCTGATGGCAGCAATTTTCAGATGTAATTAAATGAAAATGCAGAATCCAGGGCAGAGCTGGGCATCGACTACAAACATTACAATGGGAAGTGTGATAAAGAGGAAAAGTGGTATAAATTACCCCATTTCGTCTTGCAACTGGGACAGGATAAGAATATGCGCAGGACCAGTCCCAGCCCTTCAGCTGACAGGGGTAACTTCTCAAAACACGCAACCATAATGGCTGAGGCTCATGTGAGTACAACCAAGAGATGTCAGGGCAGAAGGATGCTGGAAAGAGCCACTGTCTAAAAGCTAGAAGCCTGTAGCAGAGTAGCCATTAGTTTTCATTTAAATTATTTTCTCTTTCATTAAGAAGTCATCAGTTTATCTTTTGCCATCTTAATATCACTGCAAAAGTTATTTTGCCTCGTGTTTGCTACCTCTGCCAGTTGATCTGAATAATATTTATCTGAACAATATATAAATATTATATAAATAATCATTTAAAAGAATATTTATCTGGAATATGAAGTACTAGCGCATGTGAAATTAAAACAGGGAAAACTATGTCTTCAAAGGTCACTGTCAAGCAGTTTTACATTCAACTTTAATGTCTTATATTCCAAACTAAAATGATAATTAAAAAGAAGAAGACATCCAAGCAAAGCTGGGATGAGAGGTTTTTTGCATAGTTTTCTCGCTGTTGCTCACTGGGGACATTCAGACCCTGGCAATGCTGGGAGCTGGGAGACAGGTAATCAGGCAGAGATGTTTCACTATTTAAAACCTATCTGTCATGAGAAAAAAAAAATGTTTTGCAGGCCAGTGTTGGGCTTTCAGATCAGAAGCCGAGGTCAAGTTATACAGAAAGGTGAGGAATAATTTTCTTTCCTCCTGACTTGTCATCCTTCAGGATTAATCAGGTCTGGGGAGGGGAAGGGGCTGATGAGTGTCCCTCGAGACAAAGATACAGTTTTGTTTTAGATGGTGTCTGAGATGATTAGAAAACCAAACTGTACCAAAACCACAACAAAAACCAATCAAACCAAACAAAAAAACCACAAAAAACCCAAACCAAAAACCCAATCCAGCAGGACAAATTCTTTTTTTTAAAAAAAAAAAATAATTGCAAGAGAAAAGGTAGAGATTTAACGAGGTTTTTTTTGCAAACTCACCTCTCACTTTCCAGCCAGCACTAGCTGCTGTGGAGGTACTTTTGAGCATTCTGTATGGAATATTGAAGTAAAAAAATGCTATTTTTATTCTCAGCAGCTGTGAGATGTATTCTTAACTAATGACAATTTGGCTGGAGCCCAGAACACGTGCCAACCCCCCACCTCCTTTCGATGTTATTTTTATTTTGCATCCAGAGTTTTAAAATGCAACTATAGGTACTCATTCAACATTAAAGCTTTAACAACTAAGGACTGATTTCTTTTTTAAACCAACAAACTTGTCCGCAAAGAGGTGTTTTTTTCAGTAAAAGCAGTGCAGAGCAAATATATATATACATATATATACATATTTCTTTCTTAGCTGTTGCAAAAGGTCACGGGGAATCAGCCTCGTTGCCAAAATCCCCACCCTTTCTTTCAGAAATGCCACCTCTTCCCTTCCCTGAGGACAATCAACAGCAGTCCTATTTACTTTTCACATTGCTTTTGAATATATAATGTAGGTTTACTATTATGTGTATTAAAGAGAGAGAGGCTTGCTCTGAATAGAACTTTCCATTCCACTGGAATGCTTGATAAGCGTCTGTCATTCTGTATGGTAACAATTAGAAAATCAGAGGATTTCCAAGCCCTGTGAAAAGAGTGATGAAATGCATACTTCTTCCTCTACATATCTGTCTACCGAGCCCCTCCCCTGCCTAGCTACAAATGCAGAATGACAAATAAGAAAAGAAATTATAATATGCCTGGTGGTGTTGACTTAAACAAATCAAGCACATCAGTCAGTTAAAAACCCAGCTGCCATCATCCATTTTGTCCTCCTTCCCCCAGATTTTATAGTATTAGTAGTTGGAGGCTCCTTTTCTGCGTGACTGACTTTTTAAAATAGGAGAGAAATGCTAAAGACATATTTATCTGAATGTTTTGCAGCAACACGGTTGGCTGGGTATGTGCTTGCTGCTGCTTCACTTTGTTGTTGTGGCACAACTCAGAATAATGCCTGGCCATGCTGCTGCCTTCTCCACCAGTTGGCGTCTTCGTAGCAGCTCAGCCAACTGGCAGGAATGGGCCACTTTTAGGAAGTTGTTCAAAAACGCTTAAATGTAATAAATATTTCTCCTCATCTCCAGTAAGTCCATCAAGCCTTTGTCCAGAAACGTGAGATTTCTTGGTAATTAAAGAGATGTTAAACTCTGGAAGAGTTTCCTGAGCTGCACAGTGGTGCAATGAAAACTCAAGTTGCCATTGGGCTGGATGATAACAAAAGACAGTGGTCAATCAGTTTATTTTCTCTTGAGACTGAATATTTAGGTAATGAAGGAGGAAAAAAAAAACAGTTTCTCTACAAATATTAACCTGGCCTGACCCTTCCAAGAGAAGCGTGTAAGAAAAAGCACTGGGACTCATTTTTTCCTAGATTTTCAGTTTTACTTCACTTCAGACAACATAGAAAGAAACAGCAAGAAATGCTTATTAAAATCCACAGATGCAAGTCTCCAAAAATGATTGGAAGCTAACCTAAACTCAGCCATAGGTCAGGGCTGAAAGAAGCCAGGAGGGGTGACTATTGGATATCAATAGTTGCTGTAGCTGTAATGGAAAGTCTGCTCTCTCCATCTGTAATAACATCACCAGATTTCTGGTCAGTGCAGGTTTTCAGGTTCACTCTGAATTTTGTAGAAGAGATGTGATCTGATCCAAGTGAAACTAAAGCTTCTCGTTTGCTCTGGCTAGATTCATTGAGAAGCCCAACTCAAGAATGGGCTGAAGCATCTTGTGCACCGTGTGTCCACTTCAACAGCAAACGTAGGCTTAAAGCTTGGCTGCGGTACATGAAGCAAGACTGCTCAAAAAGCCGCTTAGTCTGCTTGGTTGTCTGCTATCAGCCCTGTAATAGTCTTGCAGAACACTACAGAATGAGTGGGTGCCCTTCACTTGGGTAGGTAAGACTACACAGAAGGGATGTGAATAAGCTTAGGTATGGGATAAAGGCACTTACACCTCCAGAAGTTTCAACCCACTCCCAGGCTTTACGATTTTCCTCCAAACCTCCATGTTATAGAATCACAGGATGGTTTGGGTTGGAAGGGACCTTAAAGATCATCGAGTTCCACCCCCTGCCATGGGCAGGGACACCTCCCATTAGCCCAGGTTGCTCAAAGCCTCATCCAGCCTGGCCTTGAACCCCTCCAGGGAGGGGGCATCGACAGCTTCTCTGGGCAATCTGTTCCAGCCTCTCACCACCCTCCCAGTAAAAATTTATTTCTAATATCTTATCTAAATCTGCCATCTTCCAGTTTAAATCCATTACCCCTTGTCCTGCCACTACACGCTCTGTATCCAAACACTTAGGCTGTTGGGTTTAGGTCCAAGCCCAGGCTCAGCGCTGTCAGTCACCCATCACACCACATCACTCCCTGCTGAAGGATGAAGGTACCTTTCTCTAGGCAGCTGGTGGTTAGGGTTGTGCCGACATCGGACACTGAGGCCAAAGAGTTTGCGGGCAGTGCGCTGGATCTTCTGGCGCTGGGCTTCCAGGGAGCTCTGCAGCAGCTTGTAGCGGTTCTGCAGATCCCAGTCGTTCCCCCAGTGCTGGTGGATGCTCCCAATGGTCAGGAAGTGGTTGCTAGGTAGCCTTTTCATGAAGGATTTAAACTCATCTGGAACACAGAAAAATGGGGAGAAATAGAGAGGTTTCTGAACTCTAACAAAGTTTCAAAGCTTTTCATTAGCGGGATGGAGAAACAGTGATGATGTACGAGGCCATCAGTGCTCTGCTAAAGGAAGGTGATGTCCATTAACTCACTGGTCTGTCATTCTGCCCCAGGAAGCCCACTAATTCCACGGCTGTTGCTGCTCCCATATGGGAAATGAAACATGGATAGTATTAGGGTGAAACGACACAGTTAATGTGTACAGAGAGAAAAAAAGAGAACAAATTCCCTGGAGCATGGGATTATAGTCTAGGGGTTATGAACAGAAAGCAGGGAGTTGTAATAATTGTCAGTTAAAGAGTTCTCATTGAAATTGGTTTTCAGCTGCTCCTAAAATGCCATTTGTTGTTAAAGTCAAATCACTTTGGTTGTGTTGTTAAAAAAGAGGGAAAAAAGCTTTAAAAAAAGTCCCCAGAGGAAAGTTTGGATTGTGTTAAAATATCCTGCTTTCTCATTTTTTAAAAAGAGCATTGTGATTCTTTTTTTTTCTCATTTAACTTCAAATGAAGTTAAATGAATTGCTTTATGTAACAATGAAAATAAAATAAAATAGTTTGCAGGGCTAAAGTCAGAACAAAATGTGTCAATTTTAGCCAAAGGAAAAAATCTAATTGATCCAAATATATGTTGTTAAATGTTGTTTTGTGATCACTTTATTTCCGTTTGATTTTGTTTGATAATGAAAAAAAAACATTATGTGGGGTTTGAGTTTTTTCATCATAAAACAGAAAATCTGATACTGCTTCTGTTTATGACCAGCCCTTTGTTCCTAACTGAGAAGTATAGCTTGCTTAGACTCTGATTACCAGGCTGGAACATCCTCCTATGGAAAAAACAGATGGTTCCAACTTTCTCAGTAGAAAATAACCCAATTTTTGATATCAGAAAACTATGTTTGAAACACTGGGACGTGGAGAAACATGAGGAGCAGGCCAACAAAAACCCATAAAGTGTAATAAAGAAAAGAACGAAGTTCTGCAGCAGGATAGAAGAACCCCACACATCCGTACAGGCTTGGAAACAACCGGATGAATAACAGCCGCTAGAAAGGTCCTGGGCGTTGCAGTGGGCACCATACTGCAGATGGGTCAACACTGTGTTCATGCTGGAAATCACAAAGTGCACACTGGGCTAAACCCAGGAGGCTGCGGGAGTCAACGTTCTCCTCTTCTTGGCTCTTCTGAGGCTGCACCTGAATTTCTGTGCCCAGCTTTGGGGACACCCAATTAAAGACAGGCTTTGAGAAACTGGGGAAGGCAGAGCTGAGGGCTGCTGAGATGGTCAAGGGGCTGGAGCACAAGTCCTCCAAGGTCAGACAAAGGGAGCTGCACTTGTTTAATCCAGTGAAGAAGAGGCTAAGGGGCAATCTAATTACAGCCTACAACTGCTTAGAATGTACTTACAAATACGAAGGGGAAAAATTCTTATTAGAGACAGATGATGTAACAAGGAGCAATAGTCAGTTTACAGCTTGAGAAGTTCAAATGATTTATTGAAAAACTTCTTCACCTGGAGGTAATGCAGCACTGGAACATGGTACCCAGAGATGTAGAAGAATCTCTCATTTTAGACTCTGCTAGACAGAACCATGGCTGGCCTGACCTAGTGCTGGTGGTAGCCCTGTTTCTAGTGGGAGATGGACTAGAGCCCTGCCATAAACCCCACAAAGTATCCAACTAGAAACGGAGCCATCTTTTCCTGTAAATTATCTACATTATTTTTCTTCCTTTCCTTTTTTTTTTTAATTCCTTCATCCCATTCTCAGAAATAAAAGAGGACAATACCCGCCCCAAAAAAAGGCAAAAAATGAAAGCTTGTAAAGGCTGCTCTTTTCAAAAAAAAAAAATACTCCACAGAATTATTAAAGAAAATCAGACCAGATAATTTACAACCTATTCTACCAGCCTTATATATATTTGCATAACAGAATTCCTATTATTCAGCAACTTGCAGTTCACGCTTAACTGCGTAACAAAGAATATCTATTCTATGTCCTACTCATCACACAGTGAAACCGAGCACCTAATAAAAATAATTATCATCATTGCACTATCAAGATCCACAGGATGTCTGCTTGTCTCCTTTCTTCCCCAAAGATAACTGAGAGACATTTTTTAAAAATCATCTCTCAAGTTTTCACTCTATTTGTAGTGCTGCTTTCAGTGCCCTTCTCCTCCCCAAAAATTATTCTCTTCTGTTCAGTGGTCCTCTGAAACTATCATCATGTATAATTGCTTCTGTTGACCATGCTGATTACTCCTGGTACCTTTCAGCAGTAAAAGCCTTGCATTTGCTTCCCGCCCCTTATAAATCAATTTCCTCAAAAGCCTGTTTGTGCAAAAGACCAAGCTCTTTTCCCTCCGATGATGAATGTGCTACATTTTTCATAGAGACAGGTACGGGAGAAATTTCAGTGCAGTGCGCACATTCTGATACTGCAGTGCGATGGTAGGGGAAAAACAAACCAGCAAAATAAAAGCTGGATGGGGTTGGTTTTTTTAAAAGAAAAAAGGCGTTGAAAAAAGAATTTTTTTTCCAAAAAGAATAGTTTCTTCATTATTTGTTTCTATTTATTTCTAACTATCCCTGGAGGCCCCAACCAAGACTATGGCTGTGTCGTGCTAAGCCTTGTACCTTTCTGGGAACAGTTTATTCTTAACCCTGAGAATTTCCAATTCACTGCTAAGGCTGTTTGCTTTTGCTTTTATTTTATTTATCTGCAAAGAAAATGCTGATGAAGGCTAGGGCTACATCTCTCATAGTGCAGCATGGCCCCTCTTTCTGCAGAGTCACCCAGTCCCTGCAGGCAGTCCCCTGGCAGTGACTCATCATCCATCACAGGTGGTACGGGGCAGAGGGTCCAGCCTTGGGAGAAGAATGGTGGCATCACAGTGACGTGGCCACATCAAACATCTCTTTCAAAGATGAAACTTTCATTTTTCCAGTGCTTGTGTTTTCAGTTAAAAAATAAATCACATTTTCATCAGAAAGCAATAGTGCTGCAAAAAACCTCCTCATGACTTTTAATCAAAAGGCTGTTTTAAAATCCAGAATCACAGTCCTGACACTGAATTTTTTGGCAGATGTACTAAAATGCCAAGAATAAAACAGTGTTATTTTTCTCAATTTAAACATAAGCAAGGAAGCACAGGACTAACAGAGATGTCCTGAGCTGATTTAAAGCAGAATCAGTTCACTGCAGCCTCCTTGACTTTGAAGGTGCTATCCCAAATCAGCCCAACTCTTGATGTGCCCTGCATGATTTTTTTTCCAATAGACATAGGAATCCAACACAGATCAGAAACAGAATATAGATCTTCTAGGCTAACAGCAACTTCCTGTGCAAATGGTATTTGCTTTCAGAGCACTCATCTGCCTTTCAGCCCACTTTATTGGAAAAGCCTTCAGATGTCATTAGAGATTTCTTCGCTGCTGTTCATTATGAAGACAATCCTGCAGTTATTGGGAATATTTATTAAAACAAAGAAGCAAAATACTAATATTACATTCTTTTGTGATAGCAACTTCCATCTCAAAGGATACGTTCACGCATGATGCAACAAAGTGATGAATGAGACACAGCAGCTTTAAACATAAAGCTGAAAACCTCCAGCCCTGGATGGAAGATGGCTTCAGCACAGCAGAGAATTGCACTGCAATATGACACTTTAACATGGCAAATGAAAAAACACCTTCCCCTGTTGAAGTCTCGAGAGAAGGGAGACTGAATATAATTGTCTACCACCATCTTTGCTTAGATCAAGTGCAACAAGTACAGAATGTAACAGTAAAACAATCACCGTGGGACTGCAATTCTTCTCTCTCCAGAGGGCTCTGACCTTCTTAACGTCTGGGTTAGATCCCCTGGGTATGCAAAGGGGTTTGGTGAGTGGTGGCCAACATGTGGCTCTTCAGCAACTTTTACGAAGACCCTTTGCCAGAACTAGGCACTAGTAATACTTAACTAGTGGCAGAGCTGTGCTGACAGGCACTGCCACTAATCCCAATTTGAGTAGTACTGAGCTGTCAGAAGGTTCTGAAATCCACATTTCGGGTTTGCCCTGGTGCACCCACCCCCATCCATGAATCTAGAGGAACTCCTAGAAAGCCACTGACATCTTCTGCTAGTGACCTATGTCTGGAACTGCCCCAGCCTTGTGCCTCCCTATAGTATACAGAAGACTCTTTTCGAGATGGTTATATCAGCCTTGGCCATTAACTGCTGCTCTGACTTTGCTCAGCTAAGCAGTGGGAGTTGGACATAAGAATCTGTGCAACAGCAGACACACCAGCACGATCCACATATTGAAGGATGAAGCAGTCCTCAACAGCCCATTGAGGAAACACCATAGGCTGCTTTGTTTCAGCCATTAAAGAGATTAAGGTGACCTTCAACTTGAGGAAAGAAATTGCTGCTGGGAAGAGTTCTGAAGGAGAATTCTCCAATGCCTTGAATGGACCTAGATGCTCCCATCCCAATAGCTCTCTTTCCTAATGTGGAGACTTGGACAGTTATGACAATAATCTGTTGGAAAATAACCAGCTAACAATAATGCGTTGGAAAATAACCAGTTAACACTAAGAGATGAGAGGCAGCACAGGGATAAGAAGTTCTTGACTGAGTTCTCCTCAGTGCCTGTATGGCTGCAGGGTGGGCAGAACACTTGCTAAAGGAAAGGATGTGATTGCACTGATAATATTGTTCCTTCCTACCTTGAGCCCTTGAGAGTGATGTTGCACACCTCCTATGGGTGTTACCAGCATCAATGTGGAACAAACTCCCCTGACAGCCCCAGTGTCACACTGGGAGAAAGGAAAGGGAGAAGAGAAACGTTCACATCAGCAGACATCGGCACTATAGGAAAGAGAAGTCATTTTCCCTTCTCCTCTCTATCTCAAATGAGGTGTCATCTGGCCTGTGCTCGCTCTCTGTGAATTGCCTTTCACCAAAGCAGAATAAATCATTCATGCAAACCTGAAAAGCAATTTCTGCATCATTCATATTGTGGAATTTTTTCTGTAGAACTATTAAAGAGAGATTCGGAGCTGGTTTAGTATGAAAAATCAGATTTTTAATCAAACAAACGCTTCCACAGAAAATATCCCCTTATGTATAGAATGACGTGTGGTGTGTGGTTTTGTCTGTATGTGTGTAGAGAAAAAAAAGGCACTCCCTCAAGACTAAGATCATGGGTTTGGGTTCAATATCCTCTATTTTTTTAATCCAAAATTGAATGTTATATTAAGGGAGGAAAAAAAGGATTCTTAACTAGTAAAATCTGACATGTTTTGTTTGAAAGAAACCCATCGGAAAATGTGTTTTGCTCAGTTACCTGAATTCTCCAGATCTTTATAGGCTTCTGTCCAGGTCTTGGCCATGTTGGCTAGCGTGTACTCCATGATCTGGATGTCGGTGATGGGGCAGTTGCACTGCGGGAACTCCTCGGCACACTGGCAGCCGCACTGGCTGTTCCGGCAGATGTACTCCCCCTCGCCATTGCACATGATGTAACTCAAGGCAGACTGAACAAACTTCTCCTGTAAATACTGAGGGAAGATGATCTGGAGACCTGGCAGAGAAACAAGAGACAAGGATGTGAAAAAATAAAATAAATAAACAGTCATTTCAGGTACCTGTTCATCTTTTCAAAACCTGTTTCATTAATGGCTTAGGAAAGGGATGCTGAGGAATTAAAAGCTGCTGGGATATTTCTCTCGGAGCTGTCATGAGTAAGGTGGGGTACAAATTGCCTCCAGTGCAAGCAGTGAGCTAGCTGAGAGAAGAGCCCATCTGCTCTACAAGAGAAGGCTGACAAGTAACTTCCCCCTCTCCAACACCCAGTGTACCCCCTTCATCCCAGCCCTGGATCCCAGTACAGTACAAAGCGTCTGAATGCGAAACCCCCCTGTTCTCAAGTGGTTTTTTTTTTTTTCTGTACTTTGCAAGCAAGTGGTAGTTCAGAAGCAATGAGCATTATGCTGTTCTGACCTGTTTTGAGAGAGACTAAATAGGTTTGGTACCACAGAAATAAGGAAACCACACACTGAAAGAGAAAAGAAAAAAGGAAGGAAAACAGAAGAAAGAAAAATAATACAAGCAGGGATTTATAAGGGACCCTTGCAGAGTTAAGTGCCCAGCTCCAGCAGGATAAATACAGGAGCAGGGTACCTGAGCCTTTTCAGCTCGCTCCCTGCTAGGAAGGCGACTTGCCAAATCCTATAAAAGTGCAAATAGATTTAGTGCCAATGATTTCAGCAGTGCTCTGAAGATTTGCATTAGCCAAGAGATCTATCCCCATGTCCCTTTCTCCATCGCGAGTGCTTGTGTACCCATCCGTCTGTGCAGGCAGCGGTGTAGGTGTGCGCTTGCTCAGGTTCCAGAGGACACGGATAACGGTTTAAGTGTTTGCCTGGTGTACAGCATACATGTTTTTCCATCCTGTTCTTCTCCAGCCCCATCTCTGGGCTCCCTACAGATGTCCCTGAGGATTCACAGCTGTTTCCTTCTACCTGGTGAGTCCTGCTTGTCAGACTCAGTCAACATCTGCGGTGCAGGAGGCAGAGCCGACAGTACCTCTGAGTGAGGGTTTCACGGGAAGCCTGGATGGCTTCGCTTTCCTTGTAAAAGGCTCAGGGATGGCAGAGCGGCAGATAAAGGAGTTTATGGCTGGAACAGCAGCACTGAACTCCAGTGTAATGAAGGCACGCGGGTCAATTACCCATCTGTTTGTGTTTCTGTTGCACTGAATTACTATATCCGCAGCTGACAGCTCATTGGAGTGGAATGAAAATAAGACAATAATTCAGAGGATGAGAGCACCCAGGAAGGGCAGGAAGGGCTGTGACTCCTTTCAGGAGTTCAGGCCCATCTCTATGATGGGTCATGTTCACCTCAGACAAGAGAAAAGTGGTGGCCAGTGCCCCAGGGACCCCCATGACCCTTTTGCTTTTGGTTCCACAGAGACGCCTCAGCCTTGACAATGTCTCTTGGGTAGACCACGTCTGGGGGTATCAGGAGGGTGTTGGAGGCACAGGAACCCTGTCTCCTCTCCCTTCCAGCTAGCACCAGGGCACCATGCCTGGTGGCAATGAGCCGCCCCCTTGTCTGACCGAATTTGCAGCCAAGCGTGGAGCAGCAGCAGCTGCTGGGCAGGATGGACACAGAGAATGTGTTTTCTGCTGGAGAAGACATTAGTGCCACTTGCACAGGGAAGGATTTCAGACTCTGCAGTTGGAGGCACTCTGTCTGCATAGATCCTCCTGTCTTTTCCCCAGTGCTGTTGCAGGGAAGTGAGGGAACACACAAAGAGCCGAGCACAGTCTGCAGCATCCCTGTGAGCTCCTCACAACTAGTCTAACGGGGATCAGCACTGTGAGGTCCCTTTGGTCGTTCCTGAGATGTTTCTCAATAAGCAGCTTTCTTCCTGTTGTCTTCAGGAAAGACTGAAGTTCAGTCTCTTTTAGGAATTTATCTGAAGCAACACCAGAGAAATGGTCCCTTTTCAGACCTTCACACTGACGTTAGGGATGGTCTCACCTGCCTGGCTCCAAGACTTCCTCTCAGGATGGAAAGAAAGTGAAGAGCTGTTGGAGAACTGAGAACTACAAAAGAAGCTTGGAGCCCCTGAAGGCTGCTGCACTCACCGAGCCTGTAAGCTCCCAGGAGAGGGGAGCTGGGCTTCTTGATGGGCACTGACCCTGTTTGTTCATGGTCCAAGTCCCATGAACAAATCTTTCCACTCTCTGCTTCATGGAGGAGCAACCTACCCTGGTTGCTCCTCCAACCTTTGAATATGATGCCCAAATGCCCACAGGCTCTTCAGCTCAAGATATTTTTCTTTTTGAATTTTAACTTGGATAACAGCACCAACATGCTCTCTGGTCCCAGCAACAAATGATACTGGCTTTGGAGATTTTTTTTTTTCCTGGAAGGAAAAGGAGTGAAAAAAAGCAACTAAAGATTCAGAGAAAGCCCTTCCCATTGCAAGGGATGTCTGTTGTGTACCTCAGCACATGCAGGAACATGTGTACCCTATAATCTCTAAAACAGAACATGGTCCCATCCTGCAGAGTGCCTCATGTGGATACTTGCTTTTTGTCCATAAAACTCACAGATTCTAAAAACACATTTCCAGGAAAAGCTTCTCTTGTAAGAAATAGTCTCATGTTTAAGAGGCAATCAGATTCCCTGTACACTTAGCACCAATTCAACAAAACACTTACATAAACACTTCACTTTAATCAGGTAAGCAGTTCTGCTGGAATCCATACAGTTAATTGTAGCATTTAACAAGCAGCATGTATTCAAATGTGTGCTTAGACCAGGAACACAAGTGACACACAAATCCAGCTACTCATCAACACGCGAGTGTGCATACACCAAAAGCAAAGCCCCAGCTTTAAAACTGCAAACATGCTCTAGGGATCATGTGTCACTCAGATCTTCTTGCCAGGAATTTCCTTGTGGAAGAAAAATGAGTTTTAGGGCTACTGAAATACAATTATGCCTGCCTTCACATTTGTACTTTGAGACATATAGATATGTGTGTGTATATATGTATAAATATCCACACATTTGTCATCATACCCAGACAAGGGGCAGTTCATATAAATATTTTTGGGTTTTGTATTGAGCATCCTTGTGACCAGATCTTATCAAGATATTTCACAAGCACTAAGCTAGTAGCATCTCACTCAGTCCTGGTACCCTCCTCCATCAGTAAAGCACAGGTGTGATTAATCGCTTTTAAGGTAATCTTTACAAACATGAGATGGTAAGAAGGCCAGACTGGTTGAGACCACTGCTCTGGGTGCTTCCGTTGCCACCTTTAAAGCAGGAAAGCTTTAAGTCCCGAGGACTGAAACAGCACAGCAGCCCCACAGAGCAGCTTGCAGCTGGCCGTGCCAGCTGGGAAAGCCCTGCTGCCAGCCACAGCCTTCAGAAAACATATCAAGATGCTGTTTAATTTTCTAAGAATTTTCTCTGAATATTGCAAACACACAATTTTTTTAAAATCTTTCAGTGTTGTCTACTGGTAAGGCAACCTAATGTCAACAGCCAAGCGGGTGGAGGGCGGCCAACCTGGTCTTAAAGACAGTGATACTGGCCATTGTCATGGGTGAACACCCCAACTGAAGCCAGGCTGTGCAAGGAATGGGTTCACCCTCCACAGCAGCCTCGGTAGCTGATGACACATGCAGGAGGTAAGTTTGCTGGTGACGAGTGTTAGGGAGAATATCTTCGTTTTGAAGGTAACTTATTGATCAGAAGGAAGAATTCTGCCACTCTGCAAAGCATAAAGTTCCTCTTTAAAAATTAAGAGCAGCATAGATTCAGTGTAGGTTTGTCTTAGGTAACTACAGTCAGAATATGAAATGTCTGACACAGGAACGTGTCCTTAATTCACCTAGAAAACTATTAGAGAGATGTTTGGCTTTGCACTGTATATAAAAGGCTTCCTGCATTAAAAGAGGTAAATTTCCCCAGCTCTAAATTAGAGCTATTTGAAACATTTTCCACAGAAGAGTTCTCTGTTGAAAATGCAGTTTCATTGAAGCATTTTGTGAGAGCATGTTGACTCCAAGGTCTAAATGTATTTTTTCATACTTCCTCATTTTGGTTCACTGAAGAGCTGAGATGTTTTGCGTTGTCATTAATGTTCTGCCCATCTTGGCAAAGACTTTAATATTATTGTAATGTAAATTTTAATATTCTATTGCTATATTTGACATAACAAGATACCTAATATGCAATGTTTTATGTTTAATTTTGCAATGTTTAGAATAGCATAGAAGGATTTTACCTTATTGAAAGAGTGCCATTTTGCAATATTGACATACATCGTCACACTGTCCCAGAGGATGTCTCTGGAATTTTAATTTCCAGAAACTTTTAAAAATGTTGCTTTTTTCTTCACTCAAATTTTCAAATTTCAGCCTAGAACACTTTTCCAGGGAAAACAAATTCCTGTTTCCCCACCAGACAGCTGTAGAGCCATCAGCATCTTCCCCTCCCATGCTCTGGTTTACCCCTTTTCCGGGCACCTTGTACATCAGCCGCATGGGAGGCAGAGGCAGGTGAAGGGACAGTTTTGTGCTGGTGACAGGGGCAGGACGATATGAAGTGCAAGTAAGTGCAGTCACCTGTGGGATCCTGTCCCACAACAGGATTCCTCCAGTCCCGTGAGGGGGAAACTGTGTCACCACACAGCCCTCCCCATGCACAGGACAGGGAACCTGCTCCCAGGCAGTGCTAGGAAAAAGGGAAACCTTCGGAGCTATGGGATAAACGTACCTGTATGTCTTCCCCAGTGCAGGCATCTGACACAGATGTACATGCACGCTGGGTCCACATGGATGCTGGTTTGTAAATTAACAATGCTTTTCTGTCTGTGCAACCATAGGTGCAGAACCAGACACTCTGCACTGTGCAGGCATCCAGGTCCTCCCCCAGATCTCCAGGCGGGCTGACCTTCCCGAACCCTGCACACAGGCCTGAAGGGAGCTTAGCTCTGGGTCTGGCCATTGCCTTTCCTCTAGGGCACGTCTTTGAAACCACCACTCTCAGGGCTGGGAGGCAGCAAGCGAGTTCAGAAACAGAAATTCTCCCTGTCACAGAGATGCTGCTCTTTTATTGAGCCGGCCTCGGAGCCGGAGTGACACGAAGGTAGTAACATGGATTTCTGTCAACAGCTCATGCTCGGCTGCTAATCAGATCAGAGAAGCCTCAGTCACGATCCATTACCTGCAGCCCTGTGACTAATTCCTAATGAAGCCTCTCAGAGCAGAGGAAGGATCCTGGGTAATTATCCGAAGAACCGCACTCCAGATTTGGCAGAAAACACCGAGGTGTAGCTTTAAAGGTCACTTTGTCCTATTAGGAAGAACTCTTCCCTTCCTCCCTTCCCTCTCTGTCTCCCTTGGCTTGACCCTGGCTTCTCTCTGCACTGGGTTGTGCCACAAAGTTCCGTGAAACCTGTGTCTGGCTGACCCCTGAGGTCCTCCGTCTGCTCCCGTCAGAAATCACAGCCTCATCCACCTTACATCCCTTCTCTCTCCTACATTTTCCCTCTTCTTCCACCTCTTTCCCCCTCCCAGGCATCTTGCTTTTTCTCTTTTCTTACAGGATCAGATAACCAGGAGATCTATCGATTTACCTACTTAGCACTTTGCCTATAAGCCGACCTGTCTGCTTATTTAGCTGCTTACCTAGTTATCTGATGTGTCATCCTTGGGTTTTCATTACCAGGCACCCTCATCACAGTATATAAAAAGCCTCAAATTGTTTGTTGTTAATTAGGTAAAAACCAGAACTCAGTGATTTAGATAATCACCAGAATAGTGAGAACAACCTGCCTATTATTTTTAAAGGCAAACAATAACAACAATAATAATAATATATCTGCAACGTGACTCAGTAAATGAAACCCACTTTCTGTGAAATCAAGATTAAAACAGCCCTTGCCAAATTATACTCAAAGTGGAAGACGTAATGTAGCCCATTCATCTGAAAAATTAAAATTTGTGCAAGTACAAGGTTTCCAGAAATAAAACCATCTGGGCAAACGAGCAATTAAATCCCACATTTCCTTATTTTCTCAAAAACTTGGGAATAACCTTAGTAAATTACACACCCAGTGAATTTTCTCCTACTGAAGTTGACTTCTTGCTAACCAGCATGTATTTGTTTATTAATTCAGTCATGACCTCTATCTGTTGACTTCTGGACCAGTTTCTCAACTGGGACTGAAGCCATGGCTTCCAGCATCCAAATAAAACCTCTATGACTTTTTCCAAAGATTACGGTCATTAGAGAGTCCCAGAAGCTGATCTGCAAACCTCTTACACAAATCAGCAATTTGGGAGGCACCAAGAGAGACGTGGACAGAATGCCCCGTCAACATTAACAAAAAAGGTCACATTTATTTACATCAATGTATGTATCATACACAGAAGTCCATCAAGATTCAATGATGGGGGCACCCAGACACTTTACGGGGGTCCAGTCTGCAGTTCCTCGAGCCTTTAGTTCAGTCCCTGTCAAACCCTGTCTCTGCTGTGCTGAGCATCACATGAAGCCACCAGAAGCCATCGGTCCCACTTCAGGGATATTACAGTGAAGAAGATGATCACAGCAAATAGAGGAAGGGAAAAGGCTGGAAAAAAGGCCACCAGTGTCTTATTTCATCCACCCACTCCATGCCCTGTATGACCATCTTCCCCCTTCCCTTGCCCTACCTTGCAGGTGGAGTTTGCTCTCAGTGCTTTGCAGAAGGACAGAACTCACAGAGTCCAGATTGTCGTAGCTGTTACAGCCCAAGGGGCCAGTCCGAGTTTCTGTTACCTATGGAGGATGTAGAAAAGAGAAAGTGTTCCCATTGATTGCAGCATCATATCTTCCCCAGGCAGGTTCAGACCTTGTAATATAATGACCCTTGCACCAGCTGATACAATCCAAAGTGCATCTTCCCTAACTGGGAAAACATGCCCCGCACTGGATAGACACGGCTAACGCTTGGCACACTCACAAGCTGAAAAACCAGAGTGAACTGTGTCTGCTTTCTTTATGGTACTGCCTGTTATTCTGGGCTTGGCAGTGAGGTCCTGCAGATTGATGTTTCTCATAGAGAATCTCCATTGGAGAACATCAGAAGCCAGTAGAGGAATTATTCCCTGGCTTCTCTTATTGGAAAGCAAGATGCAGAGATGGATTGCCAGCCCACCATGGTGCCTAGTGCTCCCACAGCATATGTGCACACTGTGCTTGTGCTGAGGATAGATGGAGGCACAGATGACCTGCAGAGCTGTTGCTGTGGTGGTTGCTGTTGGTTTCCAGCCATGGAAGAGAGCTGCCCTTCCTGAATGCACAAAGGGTGATTATCTGCTGTCACTGTTGCAATATCTCAATTCGATTTCCCATCCAGGAGGGAACAGACTCAGCCATGAGACACCACAGAACAATAACAAGACCTGAAACCTTTCAGAAATGGCTAACAATGACAACTCCATCCACATCGCCTTCCCTGGAGTGAACTCTGCAACAATAAAATCCCTCCCCAGCATAGGATGATTGCTTTCAGAGAAGGCAGCCTTTGTCTGCAGAGCCATTTTCCCTATTTTGTATGCTCTGAGCAGCTCTCCTTCTTTCCTCCTGCAGCCCCCAAGCTGTCTCTCAGTCCGCTTCATTCCAGATGCCTCAGTAATGTCACACTGAGTTTTTCACCTTTTCTTGTAGAAAATTCATCTGAGAGATGTTTAGCAGCCTTACACCCACAAGAGGAAAATACTTCTGGGGTTGCCCATTTCACAGACCTGCCTTTCCCTTCCAGCCTCTGCTGCTGATCTGGATTATCTCTTCCCTCTCTCCCAGAGGTCACTGCCACACATAGTGGAAGTCTCCTATCCTACATAACCATCAACTGAATGCCCACCTCCTTCCAGATATTGCTGGCCCTGGGGAAATAAATTCTTCAGTAAGGTCCATAAGAGAACAATTTACCCTGGGAAATCAGCACAGGAACAAAACAACTTTAACCAAAAAAAGACATCACACTGGACCAGCAAAGTCCTGCCCCGAGTCCCTACAGTACTGGCATAGATACATAATCTTCTTTCTCTTCCCAAGGCAAGATACAGCACCTTGATTGCTCCAGTAGAGATCTGGATCTCGTGGAGTCTCCTCATGGTGCCATCACGGTCTACAAAGTAGGAGGAAGCGAGCTGGTGCAATGCCTCAACGCTCTGGGTAGCGTTTCCTGACTTTCTGTCGAGGCGGCTTTTGTCCATGTACATGGTCAAGGCCTCCTCTCCTGCAGCAGAAAGAAAAGGAGATTTCAGCAAGGTCCAGGCAGCTGCTGTGGAGGGTCATTTTAACATGAAATCACATGTTGCACCTAAAGAAAGAAAAGTCCAGCGCTCAAAGCACTCTCAAACGAACCCACCCTTCCTCACCAGGACCAGAACCCCAGTGGTATGTATGAGCCCCCTCTGCTCAGCCAGAAAGGCCAGGTCCACTCTTCTCGCTCAGCTCCACTGAACTGAGTAGAAAACACTTTGGACGTTTACTAGCCAGCATGGCTTCACCACAACTGTTGGGAAGGACTCAGATGATTTGTCCCACTCAAGGCACCCTTTTCTCTGTGGGCAGTGCCTCAGAGCGAGGCACGTGTGACCGGAGAAGACAGAACTTCTATGCAATTCTCTCTGAGCTGATTTCAGGAAGGACAAATGATGATTTAAGTTGGAAATAGGACGTAGGTGGGTCCAGAGGACAAAAAAAAGTGCTAGTCGGACCTCTTTAGCTTCCAGTGACCATGAAAAAGGGTAAGGGTCTGAGGCTGGGTGAAGGAGTGCAATCAGAGGAAATAGCAAATGAGAATGTTAGGTAAAACCAACCATCCTTTCTGCTTTTTTTCTTCTCCTCTCCTAGAGTCTCACTCGGTGAACTTAGAGGAAGAGCAAAAAGTATTGTGCAGGGGACAACAGGTGATTTTGAGCCAGTAATCAGACAACCTGGGAGTGAAGCAGTTAAGACCTGATAGCACCAAACATCCTAAACATGAGCAGAAACCTGAATCTAACAAATGATATGAAAAGGACGTGAAGCTGAGAAATATTTACCCAAAAGTTCAATCTGTGATGTATGAGCCAGATTAAAATTCAGTTCATTCTGAACATAAGGCTAACATTATACAAGTAAAAAGGTAGAATGGCATCCTGCATTCTTAACATCTGAAGTTCTGATTTTAATAAATGAATAGAACAGACACCTAGGGTAGGAATGTGCAATTTCTGCATAGCTCTCTTAATGAGAAGAACGGTGCTTGTTCTGATTTGATAAATGAACCGCTGATGAATACATTGCCTCTGGCAGTGATAGCATGGTCAAAAAAGCACAACATCACTTTTCAGGCCAAGAAATATTTTGCTCTTCAGCATTTTTGCCTTTTTTTTTTTAAAGAACAAGCATTTACTTTCCTTAAAAATTTGTATTAGCTGAAACAGTTTGATTTGTCCAAATAATTTCTTCTATTGTACACATGCAAAAAAAACTCCACAGTAAGCCCTCCCCCTTCCTTTCCCTGGAAATTTTCCAGCTTTTATCTGGAAGCCTGAAAACAAACAAAAAATATTCGGCTGAAAATCAAATTATTTTTATTGGATTTCAGTTTTTCAAGCAATTGATATGTCGAGGATTGAGCATTTGTCTTTGAGATGAAAAAACTGAAATTTTGGGTGGAAAGAATATACTTTTCATCAAAAAAAAAAATTGATCAGTTGAAATCTTTTAATCAACTTCACAGGAGCAAAGTCGAGAAGCCCAGTGTGTAAAACTTCCTCTTTTTAATATTTTGTTAAAAATAACATACTACCCTTTGACCACGATCAAAGTTGCAGCAGTAACATTATCATCATTGTTGCTTCTCACAAAAACACTTTCCCTGGAAAATGATGAGCTTTGATTTCCTTTGTCACCATTAACATCGTTACATGTTGAGCGGTGTGAGGAGACCTCGGCAGGGATGAAGGCTCTGTCCCATCAGGCTCTATCCACACAAACAGCAGAGAGATGGTTCCTGGACCAGAGGGTTTAAGACCTACATACATCTGATGAGACCCCACAGGTGTATACAACAAATGGTCAGCAAAGCACCAGCTAATCAAATGGTTGTGATTAGTGTGAGAAACAGTGGTTTTGTATCTCTCATGTAATGGAAGTATTTATCTGCATGGAGATGCAGCATCAGTAAATGAAGCTTTGCCTCCATTTCACAGGGAAGACCTAGAATAATTCTCCTCTTCGCTAGGATTCTTGGAGAAACCTGCAGGATCCAGGTATCAACTCTCCTTCAATTCCACTAGTAATGGGAAAAAAATTACTTTTCTGGAAAAATATCGTGTCTTCTTTTAATAGCCAAGGGGCAAAAGGACTTAAAGAGCCAAAATCAGGACTTTTCCAGTCCAGACCTGTTCATCTTAGTAGAGGAATAGTGATATTGAAGATCCCTTGGACAGAGAGGAACTGGGAAGCGTGGGCTGAATTGCGTCAAGCAATAACACTGGCTTCAGATCACCAGGAGAACTAGCTTTCAGTTCCCAGACAACACAAAGCAGGCAATGAGCAGCTGAGACAGTAGCTAGACATCAGACAGGAGAAAGCTGTGCTCCAGGAGAGAAGAGAGCAGTGATTTCCCCACAAAGCCTGTTGTTATTCCTCCCTAAAGTGTTTGGACCCCTCCATTGGGAGAGGGAGGAAAAAACCAGGGAAGTAAAGCCCAACACAACTGATGCTTCTCTGCAGGGGCAAATGCTGTCCCTAGGACTGAACAGTGCTAAATAATGTTGTTGGAAACCTATTCTGTGTATATGTGTGCAGACCTGGAAAAGCATTCTCCTGCTTTGCTTGTGTGTGTGGCTTTTGCTTTACCTACTAAACTGTCTTTATCTCAACCACTGAGTTTTCTCACTTTTACCCTTCTGATTCTCTCCCCCATCCCACTGGTGGAGGAATGAGCAAGTGGCTGTGTGGGGCTTATTGTCAATGGGGGTTAAACCACGACAAACCCTTAGATCAAGAGAGGTTAATAGACTTTTGCTGTGTTATTAAGTCTTAATTTCTCATTTATTAAGCAGATGTTATGTTCAAAGCTGTCTTTCCTTCAGGGCTTTCCCTGCAAATTGGCTTGCAGCTTTGTGTGCTCCATCCCAGAGCATGGATGCCCTCAAAATGACCCTTCACCAATCCCTCTGGCAGAACTAAACTGGAGCAGAGCTGTTTTTTTATTAGGCTCCAGGGGGACTCAGCTGCTCTGTAGGTTGAAGGGCATCAGAGATGTTCCTCAAGTGGCCAGGTGTGAAAATAGCTGTTGTATTCAGGGGGGCTGCTCTGATCTATCAGCCAGCCTCCTGGGGTCCATGCACCAGCCAGCACTGAAAAGCATAACAATCTCCTGTGTGCTTGTCACTCGTTCACAACCTAATAAGACATCAGGCTACCTTACAAACAACTGCAACCCCAGGCAGAATTCCTGCAACTTTTCTGAGGAGACTCAAGGTCTTGCGAGAGCCAGGGTGCCAGGACAAGTCTGGTTTTATATCCCAGCGGTCTTGTTTAGCCCACAGACTGTGATTAGAGTGTGTCCTCCTTGCATAATGCATGCTCAGCTTCATCTGCATTTTCCCTGGGCCTGCCATTGCCAAGATAAATCCTTTTCTCCCCTCCCATTGCTCACATGCTCTGGGCTGGTGGAGCATTTAGCACTCCTCTCCAACACCAGTTCTCGTTACAAGCCTCTGCATATTTAAAATTGTTGTGTTGTAAAATCAAGAGAAGAAACAAGCCCCTGTGAATAATTCACAACCTCACCCAGGCAAAATTAAAAATATATATTACCATCAAAGGTCGGTCTTATTTTGAATTTCCACAGATCTGAGTGGCAAGAAGAAAAAGTCGTGTCAATGGAAAGAAAAGTAAACCTATAAAAAAATTTCTCAGCACTTTACTGGATGCTTACTTGGCTGGCTTGGGCTCTGTAAAATACAGTCCTGAAAAGTGATTTCCTCAATAAAAAGAAGTTTATGCAGGCTTTGCTAAGGCCTGGTGCAGGCAGTCACTCATACCCTTCAGTGCATGGAAACCTGCTCTCTCACATTTCTTGCTGATGGTGTGGATGGTTTGAGTGCCTGGACTGGAAGAGCAGCCCAAGGTGCTTTGAAGGACATTTGCCACAGGAGAGGCCATTTGACTTCAGTGGAACCAGTCCAATTTACCCATCACCTGATTTGTGCATGAATCATATGCACACATCTCATCTCATCTATGTCTCATCCCAGTGCCTGCAGAACGCTTTGGGAACAAACAGATGGCCAGAAATTCCTCAAAGTTCACTACCAGCTTCACCATGTGGCAAAGCTGGAGGTCAGATATATCAGAAGAAGAGAAAGCAACAAACTCTGTTCTGAAATTAAGACTTTCACCACTGCAGAACCTCCCTTGCAAATAGCAGTTCTCAAAAGAAGGGCATTGAAGTGCACACGGTAAAGAAGGGTAAGAACAATTGGCAGCAAATATCAAGAGGACCTGCTGATATTGACCCCTCCTGTCTTCAGTACTCAGTACTGGAAGTGTTCATGCAGCACCAACAGCAGTGCGTGCTCGTGGGTTAGTCGGTCATCGGGTGGTGAGCAGTACCACTGTGCGTCACTCATTTGTATGTATTACTACTATTATCACCATTATTATTATTTCCAATATTATTGTAGTTTATTAAATTATTATTTTCTCCACCACTAGTGGCTTTTTTTCCTTCACCCCTTTGATTCTCTCCCTCCTCCCAGGGAGGGGTAAGGGTGAGCGAGCAGCTGGGTGACACCATCTGAGGATGGGACAGGCTTTGGCTGGGGGAGCTGCAGCCTGGCCTTAAGCTACCAGCCACCCTCCATACAGCATGACCAAGGTTTGCAGGTGCTGGCAACCCCACCACCGACACCCACGTAAGAAAACAGCCTAGGTATCCACCTACCTCCCAGGGTGGCAGAGATGAGGATGTGGGTGCCGTACTTTTTGATGATGGTATCAATGAACTGCTGCGTGGTGGGTCTCCTGCCCAGGAGGCGGATGCTCCTCTGAAACTCAGGCATCAGGGGCAGTGGATTGTGGAGCAGGTCCCTCCGCTCGATGGCTGTGTTCCTCACCTTCCAACGGGCAAACTCCCTATGCGACAACACAGGAACACAACAGGGGTGAGGTTTTGAGTCCAGAGGGTCAGGGAGAGCCACCGAGGGCAGGGAAGGAGGATGGCGAAGGGGACAATCCTGCTGGACACCCCCACATGGGTACACATGTGAGGCCACAAGCTAGACAGAAGGGGAAGAAGAGGAGAAGAGGAAAAGTGAGATGTTACTGCACAATAACAACACACTCTGATGATCAGGGGCTGGGCTGATGAGGAGTTTGAGTCTCCAGAGATGTCTGGCAGAGGGCTGCATCTCCCTACAAAGAAAGCAGGCTGGTCCTTTCATCCTCACACACTTGGAGCTCTTAAACCCCATTCATAAAGCAGCAAATTCTGTTTTCTGTCAGCAAAAGAGCTCATCAGTTAGACAGGCTGTAGATCTAGATCAGTTTGATCATTACTATATCCCCATGTCCACAAGCCTTCCTGGCATGCTTTTGCAAAGCAAGGCTGAAGGAAACACCTTTTATCCAAACATCTTAATCTTTCAACACCAAGAGTACAGCAAAAAATCATTTTGAAAAACAATACTCTTGATAAACCATCTAAAAGGATCAATTCAGACACAAGCAGAGGCCAGGATGAAAATGGACGTTTTGTTTGTTTTTCTTTCTTCTTTTTTAAAAACCTATAAAGTGATTTTCACATCCCTTCTTTTAAACTGATAGCAACTGGGAAAAAAATAATGTTTGCAAAAGCAGCTCTTTATTGCAGGTATCCATTTTGAAATGACACAGAGAAATGCCTAGAGAAAACCTTGCATGCTTGCAATCTAAATATTGGGCCTGTGAAATACATCACCAGCTGAGCACCTAAAAGATGAGAAACCTATTAACGTCCTTTAAAAAATATTGAACAAGGCTTTCTTAAAAGGAAAGGATACTATTTATGACTACTGTCCTACAACGTATCTGCATTATCTTAAGCTATCTCCAAGATAATCAAGTCACAAAGTTCTGACACTTTTCAATCCTGTAACTCAGGTTTAAGACAAAATTTTAATTTAAATAATCGGAATGACAATACCTGGTACTTACTATCAATGTGTGTCAACCAGCACTGGCAATCCCACTTCGCTGTTAGAGAACCTGACATAAAGACACATTTAGGAGACGCTGCAAGTCAGTTGCAAAGCCAGGATCACAAACCAGATCTTTTATTCCCCAGGTTGAGTCTACACCCAGTCCACTTGATGTGTGTTAGGTTATTTTATTTAACGCAATTATGCATGTATTTATTTTGATTGCACCCCATCACAACACCCCAGGCTGACTAACAGCAGTTGCATTCATTAAAATAGCAAAATGCCACTTTTTACTTCAAAATATCTACTTGTACCTGAGCTAATGCCCCTTCTGTATCTCCCAGGCTTACACAAGCCAAGTAAAACTGCCAAAACAAAACACCCCTCTTCCCACATCCCAAGAGCCATTAGCGTCAAATGTTGAAATCTGCAAAAACACTGCTCTTTCCTAGAAAATCCTGTCAAAATGCCAGAAAAAACGCAAACCCAACACCAAAAAAATCCCATACGTCAGGATTTAAATATGAGGAGTGGAGAGAACACAGACCATTGTCTCTTACATGTCTGCAGATAACCCATGCCCATGTATTCACTACCTGGAGTAGAATATAGGGGTTTTACACTGTTCTGGGACAGCAGAGAAAACGTCCAGTACTTAGTAGCTGTGGGAGAGAGATGTTTGGGGGTCCCACAGTTGATTTTAGTGATAGATAAAAACTTCAAAAGACAAATAGCTTCTCTCTGACAAACTGGAGATTCCTACATTTCTATCATAAAGATCGTAACTAGTCAGCATAGGAAAAACGTCATCTGTGCTTCCTCTCCAAAGAGAATTGTTATTTCCTGTAAAACTCAAGCACATTTTTGCTCTCAGATTGCTGCTTCCTGCAAGCATTATCAATAAAGTCAGGAGGGACTAGAGCCCTCCAGAGCCAGCACAGTTCCAGAAGGGGTTGGGGGAATGCTTTGTGTTCCCTGACGAAGGACAACGTTTGCTTTTGTTACTGTCAAGTTATCTATTCCAAAGCAAAGACCATAGAGTTGAAACATGCAGCTGATCAAGTAGGACCCTCGATATATCAACACCCAAACCCCAGGAGTATCTCCAGTCAGTGTGTGGAGACAGACAGGGCAAATAATTAGCACCGCGGACTGGAAAGCAGTGCGCAGTAAAGATGGGGAAGATGGCAATAGAGAATGAAAATTCGGTAAACAGTGTTCAAAAAGAAAGTGGGTTCATTTTTTACACCAGATCCAACATAATCTCATGACTCTTCCGTAAAGGAGAAATTTAAAAGAAATCTTTGCCATATCTCCAACCTTGCCTGCTGCCAAGAGCCAATGCCAGTCACATTTATGTAGTAGACAAGCCTCTAGCAGAACCCACATCTGCAACATCATAGTGGAGGAGACTTTGTCCACTCAGTTCCATGCATGCCACCCTTCCCCAGGGCTTCCTACTCCTAAGGCACATCACCAAGGTGAAAACCCAGTTCTATTGTACTCTCCAAATGCCTGGATGTGTGCCTTTCATAGCTGATGAGAAAAGCTGAGCAAATACTTACGATGAATAATTTATGCAACTAACTTAGACGTTTATCTTCTGCTCATAGAATATCCATGAACCAGATGCAATTCTCTCCGATTTATGCATTATTTGAATTTACTTAGAGACACTTTTCAAGCTTTTTTTTAAGGTTTTGCATAGTATTTGGCTGTATCCTCTGTGTGCTGTTGATTGGTTAAGCAAATTACATGGTATTGTTAAGCTTCCTGATTAATGACCACAAATACATTTTAAACTTGGCTTCCCCAGTTCCAGAATATTTTATATTGAAAGCAACCCTCTAAATACTAGCAATCTTCCATGCAACTTATAGAACTCTGCTGTAAGATGCACCCGAGGCCAAGACTATCGTACAGTTTTGGAAAATAGACTTAACATCAATGGATATGGCTAATGAAATCACCCAGAGTTATTGAGGTGACTAAAGAAAACCCAGAAAAGATGCATTTGCAGGGAACAGTATAGCTCCAACCTGTAACTCCTGAAGTCTGTGAAGAAACACTTCCAAAACCAGATTTTCTATTAGCTTTCAATGCTAAACTTAATTGCATTTTGTGCAGAAGCAGCTGCTTGCTATTGGCCAAAACTGAACCCATGGCACTGGGCTAGGTAAGCATACTCTTTTCTTTGTCACCACTGAATCCTTGAATCTGTGAATCTTTGGAGGATCTGGCCCTGGGTTCATGGATGGTTGTGTAAAAATGCACTGAAATCTTTGCTCACAGAAATTGTTCTCAGATGCTGTTTCACTGATCACTGCTTCTCAGGACCACCAGTGACACCAGTATCTCAGTGCCACTACCTGGAAAGCACAGGTGAGACCTCAACAGGTCTCAAGGCACTTCATAAAAGAGAAACGTTGCAGCGTTGCTTGCTCATTTCCCAGGTGAAAAAGGTGCAAAGACTTGACCAGGATTATGATGGCACCCCATGATACAACCAGGATTAGCACAGTGTTTTCTGACCCTCAGGGAAATCCGTGGCAAGAGCCTGAACTTCTGTCCATGGGGAAGCTTTTAAGGCCTTGGGGAAGATGCTAAACCTCTTAGCAAGGAGGAAGAAGAGTGTTTCCCTGATGCAGAGATGGGATAAGAAGGAACTATGACCTAACGTCTGTGCAGTGGGGGAGAGGCTCTTGTTTGTGCTCTAATGTCTCTCCGGTGTAGACAGCCCATGCTAATGTGGAACATGGGCAGGAAAATGCCTGCCAGGTTGGTGGAGGGAGTCTGCTCTCTAATGCCCAGTGAAAGCACTGAGGAGCCCCCTCTCCTGATGGCTGGGAAGGGTAGGAAGTGCTAATGTTTAAAGGGCAAAAAGAGGTGAGAGGAAATAGAGGGGTGAAGGACTGCCTCAGGGAGGCAGATACACAGTTCAGGCCTTCCTCCCTGTCACAGTAAGGGGATGTATTTCATTTGTATACAGCGATATCTGAGAAAATACTTGCCCCTTCAGAGTTTGCATTAATGAGCTTGCCATCAAGGCCATGCATGTCAGAGATGGAGGGAGCCACAAGGGATGTCTCGGCGCTCATTAGCACTGTGACCCCTCCAGGGAAACAGAAGAAAGGAGGAAAAAATGCTGAAGAAGGAGGAAAAGTCAAAAGACCAGAATGGGTACATCACCCAGACCCCCCGCCATACCAGCAGAAAGGCTAGGAGAATCCAAGGGCACGAGCATCTCTACCCAGGGAGAGAAGTCTGAAAGAGAGAGGCCGTCGGAGCAAATTAAATTCCCCATCTTCAAATGGCCAAGCAGACCAAAGGATGTAAAGGAAGAAACAAGTTCAGTACAGACCTCAGGGGCTGGCACTCGAAACTGAAAGAAATTAAATGCATTAAACAACGATGGAGACAGAGTCTGTTTGAAAAAAGGAAAAAAAAAGGAAAAAAAGCAGAGCAGGAAGACACTGAACAAAGCCTATAACTGTCATGCTAACTGGAACACCCCAATGCCTCCCATTGCTGGATATATTGCCTGCAAGGTCTGCAGAGCAGTTGGTGCACCCCACTCCCAGTGCACACTCAAACAGGACCAGCCCCATGCTCCCTGGGAACTGGGCAAGAAGGAACCAGCTTCTCTGTTCAGCAGTTCATCTTTTTTATAGATCATAGACCAAAAGCCATCAACTGCTCCCACGGGTGACAAGAGCTCTTCAAAGGCAACACCCTCTTCAGTAACAGCAAGATACAAACATTGCTTAGCATCCTCTCCCTGGCACATTGTACACATTGACTCTATGTCAGTAGGATCCCTGGTCAGAGACCGATCTCCTAGAGCCTTCTTGCTTTCTTGGGTTTTGGTGTATACGCAATGGCATCTGCCTAGACATGCCTCTGCCCCTTGTTTCCATCCAAGCACCTCACAAACATTAAGCCGTATTTTTGGACACACTGGTGTATGTTGCAGGCGAGCGTTATTAACTGCCAGAACCAAACCAGACAGATTTTAGGCCTTGCCCAGGAAAAAAAACAAGTTTCGTGTTATCATGAGAAACTTGGTCCAAAGTCCTCCAAAATCCTCCCAGATGCTCCTACCACAAAGCTGTTGGTTTGGTGTTTGTTTTGTCTTTCCTTTTCTCTGCCTCATTGTCCCAGTCATGGGCTGCACAAAGTAATAGTTATCTCCCATCCTCAGGGTGACAGCTCTTCCACAACACTGTGAGCCCTTCACTCCACAAACAATGCCACGGGGGCAGGACACCAGCATGACAACAGCACTCTAATGCTTATCTTTTACAGCCAGATCTGGCTCAGTGTGTCTGTACAGGGTATCTGTGGCTGTGGTGGGGTCAGTGATGTTTGATGTCTAGTCTGTGCCCTCCAAATGCCAGACAGCCCCAGGCTCAGCAGCACAATATTCCTTTAGCAGCTTCCTCTGCACTGTGGCTCTCCTCTATCTAGGCCAGCATGAAGAAGTCAGTCTTCAAAGCTGAGCTTTTCAAAGGACCGACAAGAATTAGTTTCCTGTGAGGGTTTGGCACTCGTCCCCCCTAATCTATTTAAGAAAACCCCAGTCTGTAGATTCAAACTAGTTCCAAATTAGACAGAGGATGAAGCTCTGCTGCAATAAAGAAAAAAAAAAAACCCAAAAATCTAATTCCAGAGAAATATGAAAAAAAATCACATAAGTTGAGAGTCTGTCAGCACTTTGCATAACAACCAGGCAAACACAGGCTGACATATGACAGCTGGTAAATGAATTAGATAAATGTTGACTATTGATCTATTGATAAATGCTGCACTGTCTGCAGCAGCTTTATTCCTACAGGGGCATTTACCTGGATAGGACCAAACCCAAGAACACCATCAGTGTTTGGATTATTCAACAGAACCATGTTTCAGAAATAAAACCATGCTGTTGAGCTGCTTACTCCTTCACCTGTCTCCACAGGACAATGGAAGAATCTTCTGTTGTTTTTTCCTTGGTCTATACATTGGCCATTGCTTGGTGTTGGCTGAGGTGTCTGAAACCTCAACTGCTCCCTGCTTCCTGGGCAATCATTTCAGCATGTTGGATTTTCCTGTTTCAAACAGTTTGGTTTTCATCTCCCTGATGTTTTTCTTAAAAAAAATTTAATTGTTCCAGGGTTAAAACCAGTTTTGTTTTTTTTTTTTTTTTTT
>WKFP01014269.1:857920-875750 GCA_011057875.1 Pterocles orientalis
ACTGCACTCCTGGCAACTTGAAGCACAGCATTTGTCAATACTGGGAGAATAAGTATTGGAAATTTAGCCTTGATTGCCCTTTTTCTCAAAAAGCACAAAATTTTCTCCAGCGCAGCATGCAACCATATTTCAAAACTTGAACTGTTGTTAGAAAATGGAGCCATCACCACCCTCCGGTCAGTTGTGCTACTCACTTGGCAAAGGCTCAAATTCACCATGTCACAGGGAAAAAAAAAATTATGTTTAAATACAAAGACCCTCCTGCCTCCTACACCCAGCTGTGTCCTCTAGGCTGTCCTGGCAGAGCCACCTGGTCACAGCCACCACGCTTGTGGGCTCAGCAAGAGCAGACGGTGATGGGGAAGCTGTCCCTTCGCCCACTCACTCGCCCCTGAGTCATTCTCAGCTGATGGAGACACTGGTGATCACATAAGGCGGGCGCTGGTGGGTGGCTCGGATGCCTGAAGACAGCCAGTTGGCAAAGCCACCTGTTTACATCAGGGATCTTCTGCTGCAGGCCAGTTGAGGGGCTTTTGTCCAGGGTAAGTGAAGTGAGGGGGGGTCTGTACCCCTCCCTGCCAAGGAAAAGCCTTCAGACGGAAGGGCATGCACCAGGGGCTCCCCTCAGGAAGATTTACTTGGGCTTGTGTAGAGATTACATATGGAAACCATGGCTTGTGGAGATGCAACAGGACAGAGGGACCAATCACTCTCTGCTTCTAAAGGCACAGCCAGATCCAGCACATGACCACCACCCTTGGAATAACCCAGGAGACATGACGAGGACTGGCATCCTTCATCACCCATGCTATGGCAAGGAATCTTACAGAAGCCATTCATGAGTACATGAGAGTGCACGTGAACAAAAACTGGTTTGACATCATACAGCCACCCTCCCCTCCCATGCTGATCCTTGCTGCTTTGTTATTTTAGTATTGTGACATTATTTCCTCTATGTTGCTTTAGGAGAAAACTGTGGATCCTCCTCACAGCCACAGGATGTGGCTCAACATCCCCTTGGTTTTCAAGCTGTGCTGTTCCTTTCAGGTCACTCACCAAGGCTCCTCCATTAGCAGGAATGTACACAGTGACTTCATGCAGAGACCATCCCCTCTCAGCATAGGATTCAGAGGGTAACCAGGATTACTGAAATTACTAGTAAAAGGCATAAGGCAAGGGGTAAAGGGCTACAAATGTACAGCTGCAGCAAAATTCAAGCCATCCATAATCAGACACCTCTGTGCTTTGTTCAAAATTTAAAAAAAAAGTCCCAAAAGCCTGTGACATTTCTGAATTATAGGAAAATTGAAGAAATTTTCTCTCGGAAAAAGGTGACCCATTTCCTCATGCTATATCCCTCTTTAACAAAAGAAAACAAAAGAAACTGAGCACAAGCAATAAGAAATCCTTGAACATTCCCTGGTTGCTCCAAAATCTCATTTTAACAAAAATCAGTTTTGATGTATTTAATTTTCATTCCTAGTCATGCCATTTCAAACTCAGACATGTTTTGATGGAGGAAATAAAAAGACTATAATAAAATAAAAATTCACAAACTCTTGAAAAGCAATCTTTTTGCATGCTGCGAAGTGTGGTCTGCGATAAAAAGACAACCACGCTTTTTGTGCAACATGTCATAAAGGAAAAGCTTGATTTTTGTCCTGTCCTATTCAAGGAGCAGAGGCTAGTGAAGGCAAATGCTTTTGTTTTCTGAGATCTGTTTGTGAAGCTTTAAGGCACTTGGTTACTCAGGGATGTGCTTAGCAATTTCCCAAGCACGTTTCCTTTAGCTGTTATTTGTGACCAATGCATGGATCTCAAAACACTTTTAAACAAATCTGTCATTGTAGACAGAGAAGCTAAGGCAGCAATAGATGAACAAACTTTTTCAAGAGAGAGATGTAGCACACAGCACAGCCATGAACAGAATTAACCCAGACCTGGACCCAGGACAAAGCATTTCACCAGCAAGGACCAAAGTAGACAGAATCATAGAATCATTTAGGTTGGAAAAGACCCTTAAGAACATCAAGTCCAACCACTGACACTACCAGATGAGGGGGTCATGGCCCTGCCTGCTCATGGCTTGGTTCGGCAGGGTGCACTGCTTCCCACATCCCACTTAGCAGGGCTAAATGCAGCAGTGGTAACATGCAAACACAACCCCACATTGGCCACAGAGACGAGAAGCAAGGGCAGAAGTACATGTCCTTTAGAACCACCATTGAACATAAATTCCCCTTTGGGGAAGACACAGGAGCCATGTGCTTGTAAACAGGAGGTGGAGTGAGCTGGAGTCACCCCACAAGGGGGGTATTGGACCCATTCTATAGCAAGAGGCATCATCAAATGCACACCCAGAGCGTTTATCTTCCACAAATAGGACCCCAAAGACTGCAAGATCAATCTCATGAAATGCAAATGACTTCCTTCAGGGAGGTTTAATCAATTGCTGACTCTGTTGTGTTCAAATCAGCAAAGAAGGATGTGCCGGATGGATCGGGAGAGAAGGTGGAGGACATCCAGGGCCTCCTGCAACCCTAGTCTCTATCACTTGAGGCTGTGCTTGTCTGAATTCCTGCAATTTTATTAATACACCATAGCCAGGTGATACAAAAGACTATTTTAGAATAAAAAAAGACCATCAGACTGCTTCCTTAGCTCCCTGAGCTTTAAGCACACCTAAAACAGCTGAAAGAAGCTGTTACACCCATGCTGTGGGCATAAAATCTGCAGCACGGTAAAGGGAGAAAGCTTACTGAAAGGGCAGTACATGCAAACCACTAACTGCCCTGGGATGCACGCAGAGCCACATGAACACCTGTGTGCGCAAATCACTTAATTCAGCTACAAAGCAAAATCCACTCACACGCTCAGGTCCAGATGGAAAATTCAGGTCTTGGAGAAGTTAAGAGCAAAAACCTTCTCAAATTCAGCACAGGCACCCCCTTCAGTCCCATGTGCAAAGGCAGCCTCAAGGCTCAGCAGGTCTCCAGGCATCAAAATTCAGGGTTTGGAAGAGAAGGTTGGAGCTGAGCCCTGCACCATTGCCTTTCTAAATACAGGGCTCTCTCCTAGAGAGCAGGGTGAGGCTAGCTGCAAAGATTTATAGCCTCACCCTTCAAGGTCTGTTTAGGGGGAATAAAGAATACAGCTGTGTGGGGAGGGTTGGGGTTTTGTTTGTTTCTTTTTTTTTTGGAGGGGGGGGAGAGTTATTTAAAGTTTTTTAGGGTTTTTTTAGAGTTTAATAGGGAGTCAAATAGAGGGCGAAGGGGGTTGTTCTCTAGTAAGGGCTCTTATGTCTCAGATTTTCGTTTTGGCTTGGCAGGTATTTGCTTTGTGCTTTTATCACGGCTCAGGAATCCTTTGCTGAATCTAGGTGGGAACTGCTATGGAGCTGCTTCTTCCCCTTTTGCCTGCACTGCTTTCTTTCATGACAGGCTTTGTTTGTGCTAAGTTAAAGTCAGGATCTCTCTGAGGCAAGGTACTGGAAACTTAGTCTGAGGGGATCAGATGCTGCGGAAAAGATCAGGAGAAGACCTATGGCTGTTTCACGGGGTGAAGACTGGGCACAGCACAAGCACCAGCTCTCCTGCTAGCTAACCCCATCCACGTGGCTGAATAGAGGATTATGTGCTATTGCTCATCTGAGCCTCTGCTCAGAAATAGCAAACTGGACCCCTGCATTTTGAAGCACATGCATATGTATGTATTTATCTACCGAACAAAACAACAATATCTGCAATGCTTTTTATATGCCTTCTGGGTTTTGAGATTTAAAGACTCGTGTTTTCTGGCTTTTCTTTGCAATCCTAAAAGACCGCCTATTCTGATTTTTTAAATGGAAGTTGAGAGTTATACAATAATATGACTCAAGCCTCGAGTACTTAAAGAAGACAGGAAAAAAGCTAATCTGAATCCCCCAACTCTTACAAATACTGGAGGGGAAAAAAATGGTCTGCATAGTCTGGTAGAGAGCTGGTCCTAACGTTTCCTGCTACTGACTAGAAACCTCTCAACTCCCAGTGCCCGAGCAAGTGTCTGGAAGAAGGGGGACAGGTTGAAGACCTCCTCCTTGCCATTGGCCAGGTACAGCCCTGCCTGGGCTGGGGTAAACTGCCAGATGAGCTGAGCCGCTGCTCTGCCCAGCAGGGTGCTTTTTAGGACTCCCCTCCATGCTCATATTTTCTTTTTTCTCCTGCTCTTTGCTGGAGTTGTATTCCCTCTTCATTCTTCCCAGCCTTTTTTTTTCTTTTCTCTTTTCCTCCTCCCAGCTGTTGCACTGCATTGAGCAGTACAGATTTGGGGTCCTACAGGTGGTGGGACACAGAACCTCGGGTAAAAACTTCACTTTGTTCAGGGCAGGGGCTGCTGCGAGCCTGATGGAGGGGGAAGAGGCATCCTAAAACTGCCTATGGTGGGAGGAATCGGTTACACGGGCCTGTGCAAGAGCATCACCCAGAGGCCTCCGCAATCAGTGCACCCAAACATCGTCTCTGCAGGAGCCCTGGTTGTCCCCTCTGCACGTACTGTCCCTGGCACAGCCCAGCTGCTGCCGAATTTGCTGATCTCCTGATAGAAGGGGCAGTGACTCCATGCTAAGGTGTCTTTTCGCAGCTCTGATATCGCCCCTGTTTTAACTCACTCCCATCGGAAGATGTGCTGGGTATTCCCACCTCCCTGCGCCTGGTCCCTCTGCCAGCCCATCTCTCCTTGCCCCGCTATCTCCGTGTCCGGAAGGGCAGGTGGTGGCTGTATTTAAAGCCTCAATCTTCCTGGGCACCGAACCGTTACAAGCAGCGCACTCATCAGCAGCGCCGGGTTTCACTGACTGATTGTTTTCTGATTCTGTTTGGCATTTTATCCTGGCTGCATAGAAAACTTATTATAAAATCATGTTTGTGTTCCATAGATTATATCTGTGGCTCGCTGCGGCGCGAGTACGAAGCATGACAGACAGAGTCAGAGGGGGACTCTGCCAAGGTGACAGGGGCCAAACTGCAGTGCAGGCACAGTATTTGTGGAGATGAAAATCCGAGCCCCTTCATCAGCCCCAGGTTATGCTGGGGGCAGTTTAGCTGTTGCAATTCTCCTGACTAGATCTGTGCCACACGCCACAAATAAATGTTCTAAACACAGATTAGTTTTATGTTAGATGACTGCAACTGTCCCTGCTGCTATTAAAAATCTGTTAGTCTTTTCTCCAGATAGCCCCAGGCTAGTGCCTGCCATCCAGTCTCACCTACATCAAGTCCAACAGCCTGTGGCAGAACCAGAGAGAATGATTATTTGGGTTTTCAGTTGTTACTTGTGTTCTGGCGCAGCTGAAGCCTGGGAGATGCAGGCTGCAAAGAGAGCCCCCAAACTGTCCTAGAGGTTCAGGACTCTAATTCTTCAAATTGCAAAACACTGTGCCTGGCAAAGGGGGAGGGGGGAAGCTGTGACCCTGGAGGGTCCTCTTAGTCCCATGTTCCTTGGGTTGTGACAAGGTGAGTCCTACGGTCTCACCGTTGCTGGAAACCCTGGGAGCTGCAGGAGTCAGATCAGCAAAACATGAGGAGTCTGTGAGGCTCCTTCCTACATCGGGATTTTTTATCACGCGAATGCCACGGTGCAGCTGGTTCTGGGAAGGCCTCTGCCCACACACTAAATAAATTCTGGTGCGGTGCGCTGCTTCTCTATGGAAACCGTACCCTGCATTTCTCTCTATAGGATTTTTCTCATTTCAGGCTCCATAATAAATTAACAAGAAGATGTTTTCTTTACACCAACCATAGGAGAGACTCTTTTCTGTACTCGATTAATCTTTAGTGATCTATATTAAATATTTATCTGAAGAAACGAGGCCTGTATTGCAGCAACATTTTCTATTATGAGACTTTATCATATCAAAAGATATTTTCCTGGCGCCGACTCTTTCGTACATACCCAGCCAGAATTTCCGATGGAAGGCCACCCTTTTTTTTTTTTTTCTTTCTCTCCCAGTGACCTTTTCCCTCCATAACAAGCTGCTGATATGTTAGAATTTACTGGGTTATAAACATTTTTTATCGAGTAGGAGGAAGCTGGGTGATTTGGCATCAGCTTCCCTAATAAAACCCAGGGGAGAGGCTGTGATGTTTGACACCAATAAAGGCATGGAAGAAGTTTGCATCCTTCTGGGATGCTGGTCACGAATGACAAGGGGAGTTGGTGACTGTCGGTCACGTAGCTCCACTCTGCTGAGGCACTTCTGGAAGGAGGCCAGCGTGCTGGAGAGGGAGCTGGGGGGGAGCTGGTAAAGGGCTCCTCTGTTCTTTCCCAGCATTACCGAAATTGTGTGATCTATCAGATGGAGCAGTGAGCTGGGATTCCTAAACCCTCTTTTCCTGCAACTGGGAGGTAGAGAGATCCTAAACAGTTGAGATATCTAAGAAGGGATGAGCACGTTGGTGTTGGGTTCAGGCACTGGTACTATGAGAAGACGGACAATTCAGGTCATAGTTTGATCTGGAATCAGTGGTTAAATATTCCAACCCGAGGCAGACCTGGCATTGACTATAGATAAACAGAATTATAACTATTTTTATTGAGGTTTCAAAAGGAAACCCAGACTCAGGACTCTGCCTGTGGTGCCAGGTGCTGAACAACAACGCAGCAAAAAAGATGGTGCGAGTTCACCGAGAGCTCAGAACCTAATACGTCTCTGTCTCCCAAGGGAGCGGTGATTTAAACTGGTCAATAACTAATTCATTCCACAAAAGCCTGAATAAATCATCTGATGACTAGATATACACACATTATAAATGTTTAGTTCTGATAATATACGGCTGAGCTGTTATTTTGACAAATAGCTAGTGAATAATATATTTGATGAACTGCATAATATTTTACTAATGATTAATTTATTCATTCGAAACAAATAAACAAAACTCAGCCTTTTCCACAGCTATCGTAAGGAACCCTAAGTAATGGTTGCAAAGAGCTTTGAGATCCCTGGGCGAGCTGTGTCTGTTATTCCTCCTTTTATCGTTGTGTATTTCTAGTGATTTATAACCAGGGATAATAAATCCATGGCTTATGTTATGGACAGCCTCATTTAAGACTGTGACGGAGCCTGTTCAAAGGCTCCTGATTTCATAATGCCCACTGAAATCTCCAGGAATTTGGTACTTAGGTGGTTAAGTACCCGCACAAAGTGCTTAAATACCTTCTTTAAGTCTGGGCCAAGCTTATCTGAAGCACCGTCTGCTTCTGCTGTCTGGAGACAGAAGTGCTGTGGTTGGGGACGGTTTCGGCAGGGCTGGTTACTGCAGGACAGTGGTCTGTAAGGTTTAGTTGAGGATTGCGCTGGTTGTAGTTCTCCCTCTCCCTCGCTCTTAATCCCATTCAGAAATATGATTTCTGTGAGTTCACAGAGAAGATAAAGGACCAAAGAGCACAAGCGCTTCCTCAGAGCTCCTCTGCAGCGGTGGACTGATTGATTACAGATTGGACACCGCTCCAACTTCCTTTCCTAAATGAAAAATTGAGAGCTCTTAAAAATTGAATAAAATATGCCGTTCTAAGAAGGATTTCCACTGGCATGAGCACAATAGGAGTTAGTAGTGAGTTGCTCAATATTTCTGTGTGTACTGGCTAATCCTTTACTACTCAGTCCCTTTGCACTGTCCCTGTGGCACCTGATGATAACTCATCTGTAATTGGTAAGGGCTTCAGTTTTGTGTCTCCAGACAAAGCTTAAATCGCTCCCATTTGGGAGAGCTCCGACTTCAGTTGCAGCTGGAGCTGTCCAGGAGATTATTCCTTTTTGTAGCTACTCTCAGGGCCGCAGAATCTGGCTTTGTTCCATGCTGGAAGAATCTGGAACAGCTTGTAATGTTTTCACTAAACACAGTTTTGTCCAAATAGCTCATTTCTTAGATCTCTCTCTTTTGCCATAGTGACCAGAGAGGCCAGGGCTTCAAAATAGGTTGAATCCAATTCATCAGCCTGAAACACTATATGACTAACAAAACAGAACATTTTGACAAAGCCTTACTTTGAAGAAAATATTTTTCTACCTTACTGAGACAGTTTTATTATGCCTAAAATGCAAACACTTTGCCATCCTGTCATTTGCCTTCCGCCATCCTTGCAGATCTACCCAGGGACTGCTCCCCTTTTGGTGCATGATGCCCACCACTACGAGGGAAATTCCCACCCCAGTGGCACACAGACTCTGACAGAGAGCTCAGCTACTTCTACTCCAGCTAGCAGACAGCAGTCGTGCATAGAAAGTCTTTACCTTTGGGTGCTCATCCACAATTGTACAGGAGACAGTCACCAATGGAGATGGTATGTTCAGGTGGGGAGATAAAGCACTGCCTTTTTTTCAAAGACACGATGCAAATATCTCTGTCCCCAGGAATGAAAACAATGAACTTATTTTTATACTTATATAAATATATAAAAATATATATAAATATATATAACTTATATATAAAAATATATATGTTATATAAATATTTTATAAAACATTATTATAACTCTTCTGCAGAATAAAATTAAGTCCAAATAAAGTTTGCAATTATCCTGTAAGCTTATTATATAGTAGCATTCAGCCTCTTCCACACTCTTGGTCCCTCCTCTGTTGTATGCTAGAAGAGCTGACTGGACTTTTCCTGTCCCCTCTTATAGAGCCATTTCACAGGAAACTATTCTCAGATTTCCTTCAATCCACCATGAGCCATGCAAGATGCTTCAGCCGCCCCAAAATCTGCGTGCACCTCAAACGCCAATGCTCTCGTTTGCACAGAGGCACATGCAAGGCTCTGTGAGCAGCTACAAGCGTGTTGTGCTCTGCTACCCCTCCACCTCTTCAGAACTGAATGTGGACAGCCTGAGTAAGGATATACGTGGAAGGCAAGCCCACCACTGAATGGTAACAGTGGCATCCCCCTTCATCTCATCACACCAGCATCCCTGTCTTTGTGTGTGCGCAAATATTCCAAGAATAAAGTGCCCCTGGGTGTTGCATATACCTCCTGGAAACATCGGAACAAGTTGTTTCAACATCTGAAGGCTTTTCTCCCCTTTCGGATCAATTAAGTTCATCTGAGATTGTCAAACAATTAGAAAAACGTCAGTTCTGACATTTCTAACTTGTTCACATGCTCCTGTTCGCTGTGCAATCTTCTCTCAGGATGGAAGACTCTAGAATATATTTCTCCCTGGGCTTGCAATGCTATTGCTCTGTGGCTTGCTCTCCCTGCTTATGCATGCTGACGAGATTTGCTATTATGAATTGCCCCACAAAACAACCTTCCAACTCAAATTTAATAACCCAAGTATTATGAAGATCAATATTATGGCTATTCTCATTCATATGATTAGCACTAATATAATTTTGGGAAATATTTATGCTGCAGTAGTGACTAGAGACCTGGATTAAGAGGAGATCCTCGGCATCTATACAGAAGAAAAGGCACTGTTCTCTCCAGCTGTGTACTGAAGTGCAATACTCAATCTCTGAGTCTCCACGGGTTTGGATATTTTATGTAAGTTATCTAATAAGATAACAACCCAGCCTTACAATCCCTACAGCCATATTGCTAACTGTTTGAAAATCATGAGTCAGGCTCCAAAAAAGAATTAAGAGATTGGTTTTAAAATTCATGAGACTTTTTAAATCTGATAAACTTCAGGGTTTTTTCTTCTTTTTTTTTTTTTTCTTCTGCTTTCTGAGTATGTAGGAGTCACATTATCAAGTTTTCCTCTGCAATTATGAGGGCTGTAAACTTACTTTAAAAATTGAGTTGAGACTCTTACATAATCACAGGGCTTTAAAAGTGTGGGCTTTGAAGAGACACCGACTAGGCTTGAGATACGGTTCATCATGTGAGTCGGCAACACTCGCCTGCTGCATCGCTGCAGCACAGATGTCAAATATCAAATACTCCCAAGAAACAGTCGGGAGTCTTTTATGGGTGGGAGGGGGGAATCTGAGACTTTCACAGTCTGTGCATGAATAGAGGGTAAGGAGAGAAAAACAGGGGGAAAGCAGACAGAATGCAAGGAGAACATATTAGTCTGGTGGGGACTATTCATTTAGCTTTAACCAGAGACGAAGCTAACAAACTTCTTTTCTTATTCCTGTCTCTCCTGCTTGCTCTTAACCATGCAACATGCAGTTCTCCCTGGGTACCAAGCTCTTATTAGCCTTACCCAGGCTGCGTGCCTGCACTCCCCTGGGAGAGCCCCAGACATTTGGAGGGGAGTGAAAAGTAATGTTCTTTCTGGGGTTTTTTGCTCAAGAGCTGGAAGCTAACACTGAAATATTTAATGCTGAATACTCAATAGGCAGGTTTTCCTTTGCTGAGAGGAATGAAAACACTCCTTTGCTGAGTATGAAAGAGAAAGGAGGAAAAGCAAAATGAGGTTGGACAAGGATGATAAAAACACCTCTGTCCTCCCAACAAAATGCTGGGTTTCACTTCATCCTTCCCTCCAGCTCCAGGAAGAGTCCTGCACTGGTCAGCATTTGCATCCTCATCCTCATCCAGGCTGAACCCCTGAGTGCCCAGCGATGGTCAGTAATGAAATCAGCACCCAAACCCAGCCTGTGCTCCAGGAGCCCTGCCAGTCCCTGCCAGTCCATGAAACCTTTGCTTGCAAATAGAAGTGCTCCTTCTATTGCAAAAACAACAAGATCTCTAGCCGCATCAGCAGGAGGATCAAGATGATTGTAAGAGCTATCACTAACTCAACCAGAGCCCAGAGACCGGTCCCAGCTGTAAGTTACAGAGGAACAGCTCTTTCACTGGCTTTTTGTGATACCAATTCATGGGAAAGAGAGGCTGCTGCAATATCAGTCTTATATGAGCCTCCAGCCCCTGGGGTTCTGGCTGAGAGCACAGCCATCAAATAAGGTTCCTCTTCAACGAACCTCGCCAAAGTGTATCACTGGGAGATAGAGAGCGTTTCTCCTTAACTGGTCTCTAAAACGTCTAGTTGCTCCCTGCCCTTGCTAAAACTGACAGGAGGAGAAAGCACAGCATGGGGTTTCAGGCCAGCAGGTGTTGAAGGCTTGTGTGCCGTACAGGGATAGCAAAGGAGCCCCTTCAGTTTGGGCTAAGGAACTCCAGGAGGCAAAAAAACCTCTTGCCATAATCCCAGAGCAGAGAATTTCCATGGTGCTGCTTAAAAAGCGCTACACACCATGGGCAAAATCCAGCCTGCATGAACACTGGGGCACAGCTTGCTCTTGCCACCTCTGAACGATGGCTGTGCAGGAGCAAAGGCTGCGTTAGTGTAAAACTTGACCCTGGGAGGCAGCATGAGAGCCACGCACAGCAAGGGAGGGAGCGTTGGTGTAAGTTTGCCATAGCACAGCTCTTATGGAAACTCTTCTTTCTCCAAGCAAGTGCTTTCATTGCAAGCAGAAGCTCGAGCAGGCCTGACCTGATTGGGAATTGGATGTAATGGCTTCTTCTCCCAGCTGCTTACCCCTCTGCTGGGAGCCGTCTGCACATTAAAGCAGATGTTGGTTCCACTCGGGTCATGTTTCCAAGCTTTCATTTGCAGTCGTAAGGGCTAGAAACTCATCTCTCCCTCCCCACTCTTGTTTCTTAATTAAAGCTTGAATTCTGATGTCATCACATGACTGTAGGAGCAGAGCCCCAGGCAGGCATTCAGTGCTCTGTGTTGTCAGCGGGACTTTGATTTAGCAGCATAGCAGAGACTTGAGAGCATCCCGTCCCCAGCCTGGCCCTGCGCACAGCTGCTGGTGCTGGACCCCAGGGCTTGCCTTTCGGGGCAGGCGCCGGAGCTTTCCCACGCTGCAGAGTCTGGGGACGATGGGGAGGATCTCCGTCCTGTTGAAACAGATTGGTTTGAGAGGCAGGTAGCTGCAAGGAGTCTGGCAGGGAGGGAGGAGAAGGCAGCCCCTGCCTGCAGCCCAGACAACTCGGTGTGACCTGCAGCTCAGCTCCCATCCTTACCCCTCTCCTGGGCATTTCTCACCTGATGGGATGTATTTAACCAGCAAAAATTATTCCCCAGTGAAGGAAACCTCATCACAGCCTCATGGTCACCGTGTTGGTGGTGGAAGACTGCAAATTGCTGCGGGTGTGACATTGGGTCTGATTGCTTGAGGGACAGAGCTGCCAGGCTTGGTCACCAGCGAAATGCATCCCTAGAGCAGAGACCTGTCAGCAGGGCACTGCCTAAATCCTGCCTCCACGCCCTTCCCCAGGAGCAGAGCAGATACCGCCTGCCCAGGGCTCTCTGCAGGGAAGCCAAGGCTGCACCAAGCCACCTACTCACTGGATCAGCTCCTGTGTTGCAGCACCCACAGAAATCATAGAACCCCAGAATAGTTTGGGTTGGGAGGGACCTTAAAGCCCATCCAGTGCCACCCCCTGCCATGGGCAGGGACACCTCCCACTAGCCCAGGTTGCCCAAAGCCTCATCCAGCCTGGCCTTGAACCTCTCCAGGGATGGGGCATCCACAGCTTCTCTGGGCAACCTGGGCCACTGCCTCACCACTGTCACCTTCTCAACACTTCCTTCTAATATCTCATCTAAATCTCCCCTCTTTCAGCTGAAAACCATTGCCCCTTGTCCTATCGCTACACTCCCTGTTAAAGATTCCCCCCATGTCTCCTACAGACCCCTTTCAGCACTGGAAGGACCCGCTGGCTCCGCACAGGTCTGTTTGATTCCCCACTGCCTGGAGAGGAGATCCCAGCACAAAGGGCTGACCCAAACCCTTCTCCTTCCTGCAGGCAAAGCTGATGCGTGGGTTTCTTTTCAGATGCATCCTTGGGTTCTGTACCTGAGCTTAGTATTTTAAAATGGGAAGCCAGCCCGGATGGCTCCAACTGCCCCGGTGGGACACATCTTGTTCCATTTACAGAGGCTGGTGGGTGGCAATCAGCAAAAAAGAAAAGAAAAAACCCCAACTTTCTGGAACCCAAGGGAAGCATTAGAGGGATCCAGAAATAGAAAAACCCCTATAATAGACACAGTCATGCCATCTCCCAGTGCTATTGGTGCCAGAACAAAATTATTCCATGCATCTAACAGGATGACTTTTTTTTTTCAATGTAACAGCTTCTCTGCTGAAATAAGCATCTGCCTGATTTAAAAGCAGAATTAAGAATCTGCTCACAAAAAGAAAAAAAAAAGAAAGAGTGAAGGCTTCTCTTTGGCTTGTTAGCCTTTAAAATATGCTCTCAAGCCACTGGACCATAGTCTGCTGGTCTGAAGGAACGTGAGATGAACGAGCAGAGTCATCGCTGTTGCAGCATGCTGGGGAGCAGCTTGGGAGCCTTGCTGGGCAAAGCCTCCACTCTTCATGCAGAGGGGAGATCCCCCGGCCAAGCAAGCTCTCGGGGGGGGCTGTGTAGACAGCCCCTTCCTAGACCAGCAGGATGCAGATCTCTTTAGAAAGCTTCAGTGACTAAAAATATTTGTGCTGCTTCCAAGATTCATTGGGAGCGTGGTATAAAATATTTCATTCTGGATTCCAAAAGGGGATTTTTGTGCTGGAACATGCAACTCTGCAGGACTGTGCTAACGCTCAGCCCATCCAGCTCAGAGCTTACCCGGGCCAGCAGGCAGGGCAACCAGTTAGTGATATGCCTTTCCAGGCACCTAGCTCCCTTGCGTGCTTTTCTCCAGAGGAACTGGAGCATCCTAACCACAAGCACCCCCCTATCAGAATACCAACTTATCTACTGCATTGCTTCTGCACCATTCCCTCCGGCCTCGGTGTGCGCTGCCACGTTGAGATGAGGTTCTGCCCTTCCCCAAAGGTTGGCCAGATGTTCTGTTCCCATATCTGAGCAGCTCTGAGTGTATCAAAGGCTGGTGCCATTTATCCTTCCATTTGCCCTCTGTTCTCCAGAATATCAAAGGGAAGAAGAGGTGTGGCCTTCTGTCAAGCCCTGCAGCTGCCAGCAATGTTCGCAAGCCCTCACCATCTGAATCCAAAAGCAGCCAGAGCAGCTGCTCCTCCAGCTCCAGCAAGGGCCAAGCTCCATCTCTGCTGAGCCCAACAATCCCAGGACTAAGCTCTGCACAGCTCAGCCTGAGCCATTCCCTGCCATCTCCCACTCCTGCCTTTCTTCTGCTTATGCAAATATATTAAAAGCTTCCCATATGCAGGGAGACCCATTATGCAGGGAATGTAACAACACTGGTCCCTGAACTGCATGAAGAATGAAGGTTGTGGCTAAAGGAGAGGCGACGTGATGGAATTGGCTGGTTTACGCCCGTCACTGAACGGCTTGTGTTTGCCAAGCTGCTGTGTTCGAGCTGGTGAGACAGGAATTTAAATCATGACTTTCTTGTAAAGTTGCATAAACTTGTAATGTCATTTTTAGATTAACATTTACATTGAAGAGAACACTAGAAGGCTTCATTGTTTACATGCACTATGGAAATAGATTTAAATTTTGGTTTATACACATTTATTTACAAGGCATTTACTGATTACAAACCAGTGTACATCACTCGTTTACATGCATAATGTAAACTATGGAGATTTCCTATTTTTTTGCCAGGCAATGCTGTACAGATTCCCGTTGCTCATTCCACACAGAGGCAAGAGCCTCCTTTCATCTCAGCTCCCTCTGTCCTTCAATTCCTGCGTTGCCTCTCTTAAAAAAAAGCCTCGCCTCTGACTGGGAAACATAAAAGTTGATGTCCCCTTTAAACAGATAGCATAAAAACCTAATAGGAAAACCTTGTCAGCAGAACTTCAGCACAGCAAAGCAAAGATTAAAAAGCCCAACAGCGCCTATCAATTTGTACCCGTGCAGAGCATCACCTTAATGCTCTTTGAGGAGAACCTTCACAGGGCTTTTTGGGATGCTTCAGGCATCCAGACAACTGGAACAGGACTGGAAGCTTGCCAGGTTGTGTGCGTGAGCGAGGAACTACGACTGCACTCCTGTTGTGCGGTTTGTCTCAGTCAGTAGCACCCAGGTCTCAGCACCCAGCCTTGTTTTGAACAATCCTGAGCCTTCCGCCAGCAAAGCTGCAATTTTGATGCTCATCTTGGCTGGGCCTCCCTTGCCCAGCAGTGCTGAGGATTTTTTTTTTTCTTTAGCCTAAGATGCTAAAAGCTGGACCCAAGGGAAATCAAAGCTGAACCCTGGGGAATTTTAAGATTTCAGAGTCTCAGAGTGAACAATAAGGACAGCCAGTCTTTCTTCTTTTTTCCCCTCCCTGTTTCAAGAACGTAAAAACTCCTTGCAAATTAAACATAAATTGAATGAGCAAGATGAAGAGCAAACAGCTAAACAAAATACACTCCAAATCAAAATGTTTCCCTTTTGACATTTTTCAAGTGGTATTGGCTGACTTTGTGATTTGATATGAACTTTTATGCCTTAAAAATAGAAAAAAATATTTTTCACTGGATTAATGAAATTAAAACAAACAGTAAAACTTAGAACTTTCACTGAGCCTAAAACATAATGTTTTGATTTTTTCATTATACTGAAAAGTTGAACAAACATCCATTTCAGATCAACCCAATTTTAATGTTATTTCTGTTCTGTACAACCAGTGAACCACAAAATCAATTATTTGTACAGCTCGAGTGACCAGCAGATTCAATTCAATGCAGTAGAGAGACAGCAAAAGGAGTCAATGAGGAGTGGAGAGATGAGAGAAGAAGAATGGACTGAAAAAAATTGTGGAAGCAGCTCTAATAGATCTTGCCTCTGCCAAAACTTAGCATGTATTTTCACAACTACTTTAGTACAACTTCAATCCACATTGCTGCTGAGAACAACAGTCTCACCAGTCCCTTTAGTCCCCTTTCTGCCTCTATCCACACAGTCGTGCCTCTTCGCTATCACCTGAACGCATGAATGAGATCGGAAAAGTGATCTGGTTGAACTTCTTTTTTCTTTTTCTTTCTTTTTCTTTTTTATTGCAAGATTACTTTTCTGCCAGACCAGTTCTTTAGGTGTGGAAGCCATGGATTTACATGAAACCTGCCTGGAAGGTCTGGTCACAAAAAGCAAAATTTTGGTAACAGCAGCTGTTAAAAACAATCATAAAACCCTCATATTCACTAGTCGGATTGTCCAAGCCCATTCCATGGATGTAGGAGCTGAATTCTGCTTTCACTTAGAAATAAAAGCTCATAATGGTCCCAGCCAGCCACCCAGGGGAAGCAGCCTTATAGACCTGGTGCTGCGTCTGCAGGTCAGGGGGCAGTGGGCAGTGCTGGATATGCTGCGACACATTCTCCAGCCAATAAATAGGTGAATTTTCCTTGAAATCAACAGTTTCACATATTTATGCCACAGAGAATCTGACTCATTATTTTTAATTTGTGGTGCCATAAAACTTCTAAAGGTTTGTGAGACAGTTTTGTGGCACCAAATATTTTTTTTTCCTTTTTTAATATTTTTTTTCCTCTAAGGGAAAATTTAAGCAGGAGAACAGCATATGCATTTCTAAGTCAATTGTAGCCTGTGCTACATGCACAGCAAAGACCCTCGCTTCGTGATAATTCTCCTCTTTGCCAAGAGAATGGTACATTTAGAGAGCACGTAGCTGCTCAGATTTGTGGGTTTTCTAGGACTAAATAAAAATCTCTACTGCAGCTGAATGCATTCAGTAGTGCAAATCCCTTTATGAGCATCCAGTTTAGTGTCCACTCTGAATCAGAGAAGCAGGGAAATCACAGAAATGTGGGTTAGATGGGACCCTGGGGGTCCCTAGGCCAGCCTTCCACTTGAGGCAGGACTATCTCCAGCTCTTGAGCACATCGGCTGGGGCTTTGTCCAGCCAAGCGTTGAAAATCACCAAGGATGGAGATACCCCCTAATTCCCCATTAACTTGTCTCAGACCTACACTGCTCTCCTGATAAAACAATTTTTTGAGGAAAAAAAAAATAATCATTTTTTTCCCCCAGGTACCATCCCAACCAATTTATAGGTACCTTGTGCAGCCAGGTACCCACAACATTTCCTGTCCCAGGAGCTATGTTTCCTTTTTATCTACCCAGGGACCTTACTGTGACAAGTGTCCCTAAGCAATCAGGTTTGTCCTGTCACTCTGCAGGTGGAGGGGTGGGACAGAACTGGCTGGTTTGTTGTCACATCCCCCACTAAGTTTTGAATCCGCTGGTGCATTTTAACCAGACTCAGCAGAGGTCTCTGAAGTATTCTCTATTTGCAGATTTCATGAAACTAGGCAGCTTCTCAATGGCCCCGCTACAGGAGAAATTGCAAGGTGAGCAGATCTCCTTTTATACCTCAGGGCTTCCTTGCTCTCTTATACAGAGAGCCAGATCTCCCTGTCCCTCCTGTCATTTCAGAAAATGGAATTAAACTCCCACACATGGAGAAAAATCCACATTTCTCCTTGCACACGCACATTCCCCTTCCAGCTCCGTATGATCATCCACTTTATATTTCTCTCCTCCCTTACGTTCAAATGTCTTGCAGCATTTAATTAAGTCTGCCCAGTAACGCTGAGCAGACAAACACGGTCATCTCCCATTCTCAGGGGAGCAGGGAGGGAACCGAGGCACAGAGTGAGCTTACCCACAGCCAAACCGTGAGCCTGGGGCAAAAATACAGATGCTGCCTGCGTTACCTCTCTGCCAGCCTAACTGTGGGTCCCTCTCACCAAAGCAGTGTGAACTGTCCCTGCCTTGCTGTAGGAAAACTGGCTGTGGGAGCCTCTCCGCCTGCCTGGACGAGATCACAGAATCACAGAATGGTTTGGGTTGGAAGGGACCTTAAAGATCGAGTTCCACCCCCTGCCATGGGCAGGGACACCTCCCACTAGCCCAGGTTACTCAAAGCCTCATCCAGCCTGGCCTTGAACCCCTCCAGG
>WKFP01014270.1:25212-56840 GCA_011057875.1 Pterocles orientalis
TGGCAAGGCTTTTTCAAGCAGGTCCCACGCTGTCTTCTCTCCCCATCTCAGGCCATCCTTTCTCCCCCTCTTCTGGACCAACGCCACTGCGACATCTGGAAAAACTCTGGAGAAAGCTCTGCCGGGTTCCGTGGCAGACAATGGTTCGCTGAAGAACATCCCATGTAAATGCAACCGAAATTTCAAGGAACAAGCACGCTTTCTGCAAATAACTGATGCATTGAACACCTGTTTTAGCTTTCAGCTCATCCTAGGAACCTCTGGCAGCCTCTGACAACCAGAGCTCCGTATGTTCCATCCACATAGAAACAGGGTTTAAATGTATTTTAAAAATCTAAATCAGGTCTCCAAAGCCAAACACCTACTCTGTAAATTGATAGGAAGTATGTTATTTTTGGCCTAGGCTTGAATTATCTCTAAAGTTAGGCAGAAAATAATTCAATTCTTTTTTTCTGGGGTTGTTGTTTCACCATTCGAATTAGCAGATGCACTTCCTATCATTTGGTATTTTTTCCGCCAATAACACACAAGTCCCATGGAAACATGCCAAAGATTTTCTTAGCAACCAAGCCTCCTGCCTGATACACACAAGTAACCACAATAGTCTGTTAAAAGCCTAAAATAAACCTGTCGTCTTATTTAGAATTTCATACAGTGAAAGCAGACTCACTGGTAATGAATTTAGCACAGTTCCAGAAGAATTTCTTTATTTTCCTGGAGGCTGAGCACCCAAGGGATGCCACAGTAAAAGCAAGTGTCGCTGCAAAGGCAAATCTGCCGGGATCCGTCCAACGACGGTGGATCCAGGTAAGGCAAAAGCGCTCTCACCCGGTGACGGCATTGGCTCCCCTGTGATTAAAATGCCAATTGATTCCTGCCTCGTTAGGGCACAACGCTGCTACAGAAAGCATCCTTCTCCACCAAGAAGTTGTAAACTCCATTACAAAAGATGGGATTTTGACAAGGGATTTCTTGTTCCAAGAAGGGAAACATTTTGGAGCAGAGTACACGGGCTCTGGGCACTGCTTTCTAGTTAGAAATGAAGACTAATCACATTTTCAGAAAACAGAAGGTGTAGTTTTTATGCCTTTGCATTCGGATGAAGTAAAAAATCACAAAATATAACAAAATATCACAAGTGCTACCCTGCTTCTAGGGAATACTTTTTTATCTTTGCTTTTTTATCTCCATTGACTTCACGGTCTTTGAATTAGACCCAGGGTGCAGGCTGATGGCTATGAAAAAGGATTCTTTTTAGAAGCAGTGTACATAACCGCTATGAAAAGAAATAAACCAACAATATCTGAGGTAAAGACTTGAACACAGCTTCTGGGAGCCTGGTGTGACATGCTTTTGTCACGAGTTAACCATCCATCTATGTTGCAGCCATCAAAAAGCTCGGAGCCCTTCAGGTCTCTCTGTAGGTACTCGACAGATCCAGTATTTAAACATCCCATTTCTCCAACAGTCCTGGAAGTAATTTTCCATAACCAGAAACTTTCCTGGCACTCAGAAAAAAATTCCTTATTAAGTAGGAGAATAAGAAACAAAGGAACAAAAAACCACAGCACTAAGCGTTATCAGCTGAAGACCTTGAGTTGTCCCTAATTCTGGTCTTTTAAATAGTTTATGATCTAAACGCCCGTGCTAAAGCTTATATTCTAATATGATATATGATGAATATATGATATTCTAACATTGCCTTCTGGCAAACCCACTGGCACGCCTCAGCGCACCCAGCTTTCGCCTGACGCCTTTTCTCACCTTTATACCTCTGTCACAGGGGTAGAAAATGACCTCGAAAGATCAGAGTCTTTTTTGTTAAAATTCGGTCCATGCATAAAATCTCGGAAGCAGTACTGCAGAAAATGGTCTTACAGGTAAGGAATGTATTTTCAGCTCTCGTCTCCCAAAATACAGCGAGAATTTCTTACAGATCCGATAGACAGGTGGGGAAAACACTTCTGCAGGAATTAAGGGAAAAGTCCAACTTTTTACCCATGGGATATTTGCTGGCTGCCTGAAGTGAGACTAGTTTTCTGCAACAAAAACAGCGTTTGGGGTAGAAAAAGAAGATAATTCAAACTGAGCCACGCCAGCCCTGGAACCAACCGCTTTAAGGCTGGGGAAGAAGTCTCTTACGCACAGCGCGATGGTTCAGTTCTCATTAATTTCAATTAGAAGCTGATGAAGTTTCTTACACTGTCATTTGCACTACATCTTCAAATTGTGTTTTGACATTAAATTTTCACAGGTGGGAACTGCTCACAGCTCACCAGGGATTTCACGCAGTGCAAGACACGTCATGAAACCCAGCTCATCATTATTATTAATTATTTGTATTACTTTATTGCTTAGGAGTCGTAGTGACGGATCAAGCCCTCCTTGCGTGATGCACAGAGCCAGGACGTTAGGAAGCGGTGCTGCCGGCGCAGGCGTGCTCGCCCAGCCGACCCTGGAGGAAACCCTCCGGCTGGGGCACCCCGGGGCTCACCGCAGTGTGGGGTGCTCCTCTGCCCAGCCTCCCACTGCCTCCTCCCTCCTCAAGGGCAAGGAGCGTGTCCCAGCCCTGCCCGGTCCATGCCAGTTCCTCACGCAGGGCTGGCACTAAGATTTTTTGTAAAAAAAGATTTTTTTGTAAAAACTCGTTGTGTATAACGGCTCCAGCGAGGAAAGGCAGCTGCGTTTGGCACCCAGTTGTGACTTCTGGCTTCACAGGGAAGCCAGAACCCTTCCGCTGCCATCAGGTGGCTTTTCTGGGACAAAAGGATGCTACTGGCCCTCTGTGGTCCGAAGCGGATGCGAGGAGGCAAGATTAATGCAAAATGACCCAATTCACATCCCGGGTGAGGGCTGCGCAGTCCGAATGCGTGTGCCATGCAGCAAACCACCTCCAGTTCTCTCAGCCCGTGTGTGAACATAAAACACCTGAAAAAGTCTTGGGTTTGTCCCAGGAGAGCTTTCGAAATCTGAAATAACTTTGCAGCAAGGGGAAACGGTTTCCTGCCTGTCTCTAGCTTGAGTTTTATCAGGTCTGAGACGTTTATATGTGAAAGGAAAACCTCACAATGGGCTGATGAGAAAAGCAATGAGATCCCAACCATGTTCTCAGATGAACAAATGGGGTCTTGCCGGGATTAACAGAGAGAGCAAACCATGTATTAACTCCCTAAATAAAAACAGAGGATGCAGAGAACAGAGACAGGAGCAGCAGTCACCTGAAACTAATGAAGAAAGAAGAGTACGTCAAGGTGGAGAGGCAGCAGTGTGAAAGCCCAGCGGCAGTGACCGTACCCACGAGATGAAGAGAAGCAAAGGGAAGTCTCCCTGGAAATCGATGGGCTCGGTATACAAACACACACAGCTCTGCTCTGGAGGCTCCACTCACGTTTTCACGTCTGGTTCTAGAAAAACATTTTGGTAGTCTCACCCTGTGACAAACCGAAAAGCAGGCAATATGCTGGTTCATGCCAACAGCAGCTATCTTTTGACATAAGTTATTTTGGTGTTTAAAAGTGTGTTTAGTAAGAGAAGCAGGAAGAAAAAAAAATGTGGCTATGTACAAGAATAGAAAAGGCATGAAAAGGATTAGAAAATGAACCATCCTCCTGTCAACCTACAGTTCTTACTAGCTATTATGAAGAAAGTTTACTCCGTCCCAGCTGAAACCAGGACAACCTAAAATCAGTTCTAGTAAGTATAACGAAAGAGCAGATATGGGATTACGTAATTAAACAAATGAGAAGAGAGACACACAATCAATATCAATAAGAAAATAGGAAAAACCACATTTTTTCCAAAGCAGCTCTGTACCTTTTTGGGCCATGTCGCAGCTTTGGTTGATAAATGCATCAATGGCAATCCAATATATGAAATATATGTATATACAGGAATTTGCAATTATTGTAGATAATATTTCTGCTGAATCATCACTAAAATAGTAGATGACAAAAGCAGTTAACTGACTTGTCTCAAACATAAGCGTACCTAGGGAATCCTCACTAAGAAAGCGCATTTTTAGCGTCGTGCCATATCACTTCACGTTCATATTTTTCTTTGAGATCTCCACCTTCTAAGGTTTTCTCCACCATCACAGGAACAAAACACCCTGGAATTTTAAAAACAAAGCTAAAAATCTCATGAGATTTGCAGAGACCCAGCAGCCCTGAAATGAAATGCATAAACTAGAAGTTTGGGAGAACCACATTTTCTTCCAACTTGGTTCTGCTGCTATAACTAGGGAAAAAAAAAACATAACATTGTAGAAGAGATTTCACATTTTCAATGCACTGTAATAGTGAGGGTGCAAGTTTTTGGGCATTGATGCACACCAGTGAATCCCACTAACACCAGGTAAGTTTATGTTGAGTTTCCCGAATATCAAGTCCCTACAGGAGGTTTAATATGCTGTGGCAGAGACGGAAGAAGACAGAAGTGATGGGTTGGTGAGATTCATAGGATTACATACCCAGGGACTTCTGCCTTCCAGCTATTGCTGCTGCCCTACAACCGCTTCACAGTGCCAGCAAAAATCCTTTGGAAGCCATCAAAGGATGGATTTTCCACCCTCATCTGAGCTCTCCTTCATCCTTCTTCAACCCAGCCCTCCTACTCTGCCTGCGCCAGTCAGCCCGCTCCAGCCGGAGGCTATAGGTACCTTTTAAGCCACTGAAAGCAGAGAACGTTACGAGAATGATTTCGTTCAGGGGCTGCAAACGCACTAACCAGTCCCCAGTCATCTGCAACGTCAGAGACGGGCTTGCTGCAGCTCTGCCGCTAATTAATCACGTAAGCATAAAATATCAGCCCATATTATCAGGATGATGTTGATGCAATTGCACAGAAGAGCGTATGAGCAATCGTAACAAGGAGTGAGAGAGAAGGTAAGCATCTGAATGACCGCTTTTGTTGGACGTTCCTTCATCTCCATGAAATTACAATAATTACCTGGACAAATGAAACACATCCTTTTGAGGGCTCAATTCTAAAATTAAGCTCAGACATTTATTTAGACAATTATTGTGCTTATATCACTGCGGACTTCCCTTGAACCGTGCATTGCCTCAAGCTGGGAGACTACGGTAGGCACTTTCTTGGTGTCTGTGCTTCTTTATTTAAAAAAAAAAGGCAGAAAAATAAAATAAGAAATCTAAAAGCAACCTTCTTCATTCTAGAAAATACCCATTGACCTCCTGAAGCTGCACCCTTTCAGCATCCCTTTACTAAGTAAGATGACTACACAGCTGCATCCTGCCCAGGTGGGGTATGAGCAGCAAAAAGCAAAAGAGAGTGAGAGAGAAAGAGTTGGAGTGATGGATCTGGCTGCAGAAATATCACTTCTGCTGGAAAACAGATAAAGTCATGGAGAAGGAGAAGCCAGTGTGTCTCTCCAGATGCAGTCGCACAGGATGGCAGAACACGCATCTCCAAGACCACGCAGTGGAAGTGAAGGCTCCCTGCATGCTGGCCCCTACGGCTGGGAGCTGAGCCTTCCACTCCTCCCGAGCCCTTTAGTGGAAGATGCAGTTCAGCATCCTGGAGTGTATGTTCCTTCCAACATTTTGCTTGGTGACTAAGAAAATAATCATAGCCGAGGCCTGAGAAGTCTACTGCAAGGTGTATTTTATGTCAAATATTTGCATACAGTAGATAATGTGCCCTAGCCCACACCATCGCAAATATTTGGAGCAAAAAAAACCCAACTCCAATGGACCTCAGATGTCCAGAAGTGGGTAACAAGCCTCCCGTACAGCAAGTACAGACACTCCCGTAGAGTTCAGGGAAGCCAATGGTGCCCTCTAAAGGAAACTCACGTTACACTTGGAGCTCCTGGCAGCTGTTGGACCCTCTGCCCGTACAGCCACTGAACAGTCCAGGACCTGTTTCTGAGCAATAATCTCATTAATCAATGAGATGACAAAATATGGAGTCCTTAATATCCCTTCCGAGCTTGGGAAAGATAGCCTGTGCAAAGTTCAGGTTTTTTGAAACATGTATTGTCCAGGGTAAGGCGAGCACAAAACGTACGGAAACACTGGTGGGGGAGCCAGACCTCAGACCATGGCTCAGGACAGAAAGCTGCGTCAGACTAGCAAGACAGCGTGCAGGTGTGAAAATGGGCCATGATATATTCCATAGAACTTTATCCTGAGCTAAACAGCACAAAACAGCAGCAGGCACACAGAGGGCAATTACAAAAGCTCCTCGGGAACGAAGCATGTGAATAGCCAAGCGCCCCAGAGGAACCAGGGCTCTTTGAGCAGCGTTTTGTCTCAGCCTTAGCCACCAGGAGTCTGCAATTATTCCGCGATTTGCTTATAAAATTCAACATATTCTCTTTCAAGAAATATGAACATCATTTGGCCAAAGGAGGGAAAGAGCGATCGATCTCCAACGTACCGCTGGTGCAGGTCTTACGCAGCTGTATGCATCATTTCGGGACCACACTCTGCTGCCCAAGATGATAAATCTCACATTGAATCCACCAGGCACTGCAATGGTGTGCTGCTCAGAAAGTCAGGACAACCACTCCCAGGTTTTGTGATTGCCCCTCGTTAAAATGAGGATTTACTCCATTAGGTTTTGGAGGAACTCTGGATCTCAGAGTGTAATTTATAACCGAGAAGAACACAAGAATATTGCTTAGAATTAAATATTTCTAGTGAATGCTGCAAGGTTGCTCATGCTTTAACGGTGCTTTTTCCTCTGGATTGGAGGTACAGTATCAGGTGGATGCTGTGATTTCTCAGTTAAAAGAGTCACATCCCTTGCTTATGGAAGTCACATCCATGAGCCAGCACATATGGTGCATTCACTAGAAACAAACAAAAATCAAAGACGCAGGATTTTTAGAAGACATTAAAATATTCTTGGGAACATCTTCAGCCTACATTTCTGCATTTTTTCAATAGAAGAAACGACACATTGCAGCTCATTCCGGGACTGAAGACTGCTTGAATGCCTTTGTCACTGGATTTGGGTAGAGGATGCCTGCATACACACGAAAACAGGGGCCGTGCCTTATAGCGAGTGCAGGTGTGGAAACTTCTCGCCTGATGTCCATCACCAACCAGCGCGACCAGGAGAAGGCCTTTTGTAACCCCCATTTCCTCAGGGTTTCCACACGGGCAGCGTGAGGCCAATGGGCTCGGAAAGTCCATTGAGACCAAAGCGTCTCTGGAACCCAAGCGACGTTACTCTGTACAACGGGGTACGAGTCAAGGAAAGCGGCGCACCACGCAAAGAGACACTTGCTAGGTAAGAGCCATTCCCCAGGGCTGGGGTGCTTGGTTCAGAGCCAGTCAGCTTTCCAGCAAGAGTTCAGCTTGTGCCCTTTGCCAATCCAAACGCCATTTCTTCACGCTGAGCGCTCGTAATTAACTGATCTCTAGTGAGTTACAGCACCCGGGTTAGCCGTCCTTGCTGCCACGAGGATTATGAAGCAGCAAACTGCGAAGCCAACAGCTCATTAGAAGCTTTGCAAATCAGCAGCACACAGCCCGAGTCTGACAGGCTCCCGGTGTATCGCAGCACAGACGCAGCGATGGAAACAAGAGTGACTGGGAAGGGCTGGGATGAGGGGGAAGCAGGAGGATCAGCGGAAGGGCTGTGAAAGGCACTCACATCAGCAGGGCATCGTGCGGCTTTCCAGGGTACCTGGAACACAAGGGGGGGCCTGTGCCCAGATCAAGCAAAGACTGAAGCCCTTCAGGGAGATGGGGGAAAGGTGAACAGGCTGGAGCCCTTGGCAGCTGAGAGAAGGTCAGAAAGGACGTGTTCTGCATAGTGCTCCAAAGCAGAGACCAGCACAAATCTGCACAGCAGAAGCCAGTGTGCGAGTACAAGCGAAATCAGTTTCAAAATAAGATCACCTCCCCTTTCCTACCCTCTTGCGACATTACCTCCACCCACAGGTGAGAAGAAACAGCACAACGTGGTCGGTAGGGAGCTCCAGAGTGAGGAAAGAAACTGGGAGAGAAGAGGAGATAAAGGCAATTTAGACGGAAGATAACTGCGGTGCCGAGAGGAAAAAAAGAAGACTGTTCAGACAGAATGAATGAATGAATGATGGTCCACCAAGAGGAAAGAGACAGCAGAAGCAGCACGAGGAGTTTAGGAAAGTTAGAGGGAAAGAGAAGAAAGATGGTTGTGGGACAAGGGAAGATTGAGAGAAACGGCAGCAACGGAGAAATTACAGCAAAAGGTCCTGAAGACAAAGTTTGTGCAAAATGTTTCAGGAAAGAGGAAGGCGGAGAAAAAAGGGTATTAGATGAGCGTGCACGAAGCAGCTATTGTGGAGTGAGAGAGAGAGCTGAGTCAGGATTTGTGTCCTGAATATAATGCTGCCATGTTCTAGAACAGATGGACACATGGGAGGTGTCTGAGACAACTTTGTGCAGGACAAAGGAGCTTTGGACAAAGGATTTCTGCTGGAAGGGAGCATTAATATCAGTGGGACGTGGCAAGGATGACAGAATCATCGTGTAGTTTCAGTTGGGACCTTGGTGGGTCATCTGGTCCAGCCCCCTGCTCAGTGCAGGGAAAGAAAATAATACATAGGAGATGAAAAATTCCCTTGTAGCTTCACAGGCGGAGTTAAGCCAGAAATGCGTATCCAAAGTCAAACCTTCCCGTGGTTCCTTCTAGTTGATGTTCCCCTCTGGAAGCAATACTCATCCTACAGACTACTGGAATTGCTACTATAGTTGCTCTGGATTCTTTGCTGTGGAGCACAGAGGTTTTTATCATATCAAAAGCAGGCAAAAGACACACAGGACAATCAACCTGTAGCTTGCTCTAAACACACATGCACAGCTGACGCACAGCTGATGCCAGCACAAAATGAAGATAGGAAAAATATTTCTCATGCAAACTGGGTTGGTGGTTAATCAAGTGAATCGTACCTTTCGGAGAGGTATCCTAGCAACTCTCCAGCAAGTCCCGGCTGACAGTGCACACTGATGTAATTGTTCTCCTGCAGACATCAAAACTTTGCAGCTAATCAAAGAGATAATTGGAAACAGGAGACCATGCTAAATACGATCCAACAAAAGAGAATTTTATAAATGAGCAATGTCACCTGGGGCATCTCTTACACTGAAAGTTGCTATCTTGGAACAAGAGTAGGTTAGGCTTAGCAAAGCTTTGCAACTCTGGGAACAAAGCCTCCCTTCCCGCAATTGGGTCCATGATTCTTCTGATGGTGCTCGTTTCTGCTGTGCAGATTTTTGCTGGTCTCTGCTTTAGAGCACTATGCACAATTTCTTACTATTTGCTTGAATAGCAAAGGCTCACCCGAAGCACTCCCTAGAGCACAAGCAGCAGCAAAAGCCCTGCTGACGCTCTTGTAATCATTTGCCCCAAGATGTTTCCCTGAACAAATTCCTGCTCCTGATATTCCTACTCAGATATTCTTTCAGGTCTCTTGACAGTACAAATAGGCTCTGGGCAAGCTGGACCTTCTGTTGCAGGACCAGCAATGAACCAAGCAGCCGAAGCACATCCTCTCCAGGTGTCCCCATTTTGGAAGCATTACAGATTTGTAATTTAACTCTTCAGGCACGTATGCAACAGGTGAAACAAAATCAGAAACACAGGATTTATTAGGGTTCTGAAAAATCACTTTTTTCCCACTCTTAAGCTATCCCAAAGATAACACAGATCTGAGAAAAATATTCAATACGTTTCCCAGTTCACTTTTCTTACCACTACAGCGTTCTTCAGGCTTCAGTTCAGAGTTGGGAAGGCCACCCCAAGTTCTCCTACAGCTAACATCTCTCCTGGATTACACATCTGCTACACTCCCCCACCCCACACCATTTATCTCCTCTCTCAAAGAGAAAAATCTTTATTCAAGAAACTTCCCATTTTCTCTTTCAGGTGAGCCCTGACACCTGGCCGCGTTCATCGGGTGCTCCTCACACACTTTTGTTTGATGATGGCTCTCCTGGGGATCGGAACTGGAAGATCAGTTTGCCTGGGGCAGGAACCATCTGCCTGAATATTCCACCGAACAGTTAATCAAGCTTCAGCCATCGCTCCTGGTTAGAATGGAGGCACTCCTCCCACCACCTTTGGTGGTTCAGAAGGAAAGCAGAACACAAGAGACGTAACAGCCACACACCTGAACACCTAACACAACGGGGGACAGACACCAAATCATCATCGAAGCATTTGTGACCTACTTTTTGCTGCAAAAGATTGATTCTTCTGCAGTCCATCAAGTGCTATCAAACACTGCCACCAGTAAAAGCAACGTGCAGCCTATCCGGGTACAGCAGTTGAGCGCAGGGCTCAAGAGGACTACGGGGGATCAATGTGACGACTTGTAAGGTCCATAGACCCTTCTAAGACCTTGCAAAAGTTGCTTCCAGTCAGTAGAAAACTGTTAGTCGGGAGCAGAAGCGCTGCTTACAGATATTAGAAGGACCCAAAGGTTTCCCCTTTCCACCAAAACACAAGATTGCCTCTCAAAGCGCTGGCTTTTGAACAGCAACGGTACGTGCGTAAAAGTCACTCCAACACTGCAAGTGCAGCAAGAGAGAGAATAAGCTGTAGAGACGGAGAGCAACGAGGGGGAAAGGGAAACTATTTCTGTGACACTGTTCCCAGCAGATTAATTCACTTTCACCAATGCAGATACACCTTTTTTCGTGCAAATCACCCCAGCGTTTGCTTCGGGAAGAGTCTGCTAACGGGATGTGAACATTTGTGAAGTTAAGAAAGAGCTGATAATGTGAAACAGCTTAGAAACGATACATTTGTAATTGAAACAGCGGGGCACATCGGTTCAGCATGTTAGTTAGAATTTGCCAGACGTCAATGGATTGACTCGCAAAGAGACAAAAACCAACCCTCCATATGCTATGATCCTTAGAAACCGCAGCAGCTACATCATTGTGTCATGCCTTAGAATCCTCAACCACAGGAAAGAAAAAATAAAGAACCCACTCCGGCAGTATCTTCAGGAGCAATGCACCTTCCTCTAGAAGGGCAGCCATCATCCACAGTGAGGATAGGAAAGTCAAGACCAACACCCATCCCCTCACAGACATCCGCAGGGTCAACCCCCAGACTTCTCCTACCTCCTATAACGCTGTATTCCCCCAAATAAGTCATTGCAGCAGAGTAACACAGTTAAATTCCCTGTTGCAGGTCAGGACTGTCCTGATATTCACACCATCTGCAAGGAAAATGAACCAGCTAAATTCTGCAATATTATAACCAATGTAAGTGAGACCACATAAATAATATTATAACCAAAGCAAGCAGGTGAACGCGAGTTGCTCTTCACTACAGGGTGCCCAGTGAGAATGGTCCCACACACTGGGTCCGGATCTGCGACTAATTTTCTTTCTGAATGGAGGAACAAAGTTATTGCATGATGCAGACAGCAGCCTTTCTTTTCTGAAGAGCCATTGTGTTCAGAGAAATCCCGACTCAAAGCATCTTGAAATAATGAGAATTATTCTCTGTATTGTAGTATGTTTTGAATCAGGCTCACAGGGAGCATATCAGAAAGGCATTTTAACATCTGCTGTTCTGGTAAGGAATGACCTTCAGTTTATTTTCTGGAATGCCTCTGCTAAATCCTTCATTGCCCACCTTTTTAATTTGTGGACATGGCACCATCCAGTGAATAGCATCACTAGCAATGTTGCTATCAACCCTCCCACTCCCTACCCCTCTCCCGTATAAAAAAAAAATAATATAAAAAGTCACGATGTTATGTTAAAGATGATCTAGACACAACATTTTTACACAAGTCATTTAATAAAACCATTTGGTTAAAAAACAACTTAGTAATGATTGGAATTTCACATAGAAAATTAAGAAATTACAAAAAAAAATGGCATTATATAATAAATATAACCCGAATATATGAGTTAGACAAACTTGGTAGTAAGGTCTACAGAAAACCTGTGCAGAAGAGAGATCAGCTGGTCCTGAGTTAATTGTGTTCCTGTTGATGTTCTTCTGAGATAACATGATTGCAGTGGAGAATTTTCTCTTTCTCCCGGAGCCTTTGCGCTAGGGACGTCTCTCCTATCCATTTCATGACACTGACGTTACACGTGCCTTCTCCTGACACAGTTAAGAGGCTCTCTGAATGCCTGAGAAAGAAAATTTCTGAGGCTCAAAAGTAGTACTCCAAATGAAGAGCAGCGCACTGTGAGCAGCCTACAGGTAAAGGAACCCCAACACTTCCCATGCTGGCTAGCAAGAGATGCTCACCTAGCAGCTGCCCTGAGCACCAGGGCTGCGACAAGCTGTGACGGGGCACTCAGCCAACTCATCCTGCAATCAGTATCACTTCACATCACCCATCAGAACGTCTCAAAAACTTAGAGAGTGATGGCAAGATAGAGAAGGTGAGAGCAAGCAAAGGGGAAAAGAGAGAGAGAGAAGGATGAGAGGGAAAGAGAGCGGGTATGCAAGAGAGTAAGAGGGAGAAGACACATGAAGGGTGCGTGAGAGAGTGTAGGCAAAGGGTGCAAGTGCACGTAAGCCTCTGCAAGTCCGTCCACTCCTACGGCATCTCTACCAGCTCTGTGCTGCTGAGCCTCCGGGACCCTGAGCCACAGCTTCACGAGTCAGATGGTGCCACATGCCAACAGTGACAGTCAGTCTGGAGCCAAGCTGGGGCAAAAGCGTCTTCTCTCATTGACTAACAAAGTGGCCAGCCAGCACCTGTCTCACCCACCAAAGCTCCTCAGGATACCTTCCCCATCTTTCTGCCAAAAGAGTCACTGCCAGATTTCCAAGGTCTGTATTTGGATATTACATTTGAGAAGAAATTTCCTGTCCTATCAAAGTGCATCTTTCCTCTATACGTACACCCATTTGTGTCAATCATTCCTTCATAAGGCTTAACCACATATCTGAAATATTTCAATTCTGTATCTAATAAATATTACCTGAAAATATTTTTTCAGTATTTACATATGAAACACACAAAAAATAAGATCATTGTAAGATTACTTCTTCGACCTCATCTTCTAAAGAACCAAGGGTCTTCACTCCTGGCTTGCTTGTAGTGTGTTGCAAATGGCGTCGCGTTCGGTTTCTTCCTTCACCAAAAAGCTCATTGTCTTCTTTTACTTCAACTTTACTTTTTTTATCAACAAGAAGAGCATTACTAGAGTCCCAATCTATGTCAAAAGGTGTTGTATCATTATTTTTAGAGAGAAGGATGGTACTGGTACTGCTTCCAAAGAGTTGTTCCATTAAATTGGACTTCTTCTCTTTCTTACTGTTGAAATCTGCATTTTCCTTAACATTTTCTTCTAAGTTGTCACTTTTTTGAGTAAGCCAACTTGGTCTCCCTGATCCTCTTCCAAAGGAAGGTACATAACTACCAAATGTTAACTCACTACCTACATTTACAGTCCTTACATTTCGTTGCTTCGGCCACTGTGCTCTCGTGGCATCATCCTGGCTATCATCCACAGGAAAGCCGTTAGTAACCTTCCTGGGAATATCAATGAATTGATTAGTTTTTTCTTTTTTTGCCAGGGAATCAGATCTTCTTGCTAAATTTATGAGCGGCGCTTGGGAAGCGGGTTTCACACTCATCACATTTTGAGTTTCTCTATCAATTTCTTGCATTTTCGCAAGCAGGAGCTCTCTTTTTTGCCGCTCTTCCAGCATGTCAGTGTTTTCTCTCTCTACTTCTGGTTTGTGGATTTCCGTCTCCATCTTTGTCTTCTCTTCTTTATCCAACAAAAAGCTGCTTTCTTTTTTCATTTTGTCATATTCTTCCCTTTCCCACTCTGCAGGAAATGTTTAAATGTTATTTAAAATGTTTTAGGTTTAGAACACCTTTAAAAGAATATTTTGAAAATAATGCAAATAAAAGCCATTGAGTTTTTAATATGCTCTCTATGCATAATGTGGTTTTCCTACTGCAAAAATAAATTCTTCCAATATTACAACTAAATTCACACCAGGTTCTTTGCTAAGATATAAAAGTTTACTCTCATCTGCCAAAGGGATCAGGACATTATCCACGTTTTAGAATTTTCAGAGGAATTTCATTTCTGCCAACTGCGTTCCTGTTTCCTGCATTTGAATGAAAACGACTACAACATCACTTCTTTTAATAGTTCTGCCTTGCACAGTATTTTTATTTGTCAGCATCACTGATTTCAGGACAGTTCTGGGATATGTAGTTTTGGTTTGGCTTTTGTTTTTTTCCCCCCATAAAGAGAACTACTCCTGCGAAGCTACCAGGCCACAAAGTCACAGCAGTCATTCCCAGTTTGAAGTTGTGAATGATTTAGAATACACTGCATCTGCTGCACACAGGGAACACATTTACACAAGTGAACTCCATGAGCGTGTCTGCGCAAACACCAAATGTCAGTCTGCACAGCTACAAAGGGACAACAAAGGTGCAAAACAGTGATAAATTTCTGGACAGAACCCGAAAATACTTACGTGTACAAGGAAGCTTCCCAAATAGTTCTCTCTTCAAAAGATTTTTCTATCAAGGCGACAGATGTGAGTTTGGCCAACAAGTTGAATACAACTACTGGGACCCTTCCAACATACCGACATTCCCCTTTGACCATTTTATTCAAATTTCTGATTGATGTTTTCAAAGTTCCATGTTACCTACTGTACTTCCAAACCAAGCTTTCAGCAAGAACTGCAGCAGTTCAGTTACTATATTTTTTTCTATAGTATAACATTATACCACGCTAAGTAAGGAGTTACCTTTCTGTATGTAAGGTGGGGAATATACCAGCTTCTAGTATAAGATGGGAAAGGAGGTCAGAATAATCTCAGAGACTCGAAAGAGCAGATTCTTGTGTAAACTGTGCGCTGATGTCAGTGGAGGTAGGAGATTTTACACGGGATTTACCTCTGAAAGCAGCTATAGATTTTTAGAATTCTTCCTTGTCATCTAGAATGAGTGTTTCTGTGCATGAACTATAATCACTGAAAGAGTGTTTTAACATGACAGAACGCAGGCCACCTAAAACACTTTAGAATATGAAGAGATTTATGAATGTAAGTCATTAAGATGTTGTGAAAATGAGTAAAATTATTTTAAAAATACAAGGAAACTGGCATTTCTCAAATAGCCACACCAAATGATTCAGATAACTGCAAGTGAAAAGAGAAACTACAATTTCAAGTGACACAAGTGGAGTAGATATGTTTGGGAAAAACAGGCCATGTTAAGGAAAGCAGATTTGTCTCACAATAGTAAAAATCCACTGCCTACCCCAGGAACATTGAGCAAGTCAGAGATAACATCAGCATTTACCTGCTATGTCATCCTTGTTTTGTAAAGCAAAATCTCTCAGGCTTCAATATTTTTACTGGATGGCATTTTTTGCTGCTGCATACTTAGTCACAGCTGAGTACAGGATACAGATTACTCTACATCCCATATTTCTTTCCGATTCTCTTTGCATAATAAAACTGAAAATAATTTTCCACTGTAGTGATCTCTGCAAAACCATTTTGCTCTTCTCACAAGAAACTAGCAGCCTCACTTGGTGAGTGTGCTATGGTGTATTTCCCAGCCTTCAGCCACCCGTTTCCTTACCATCATGTAGTTTTTGAACCCTCTCCTCTAAAGCCTGTATTTCCTGAAAACGTTTCAGGTTCTCTTCCCTTTCCTTGTCTTGGTCTTGTCTTAGGAGGTCTGCTTGCTCTTTCCATTCTTTGTCTTGAATTTCTTTTTCCTGAAATAAATTAATCCGAAACCGAAAAGTACTTAAATTATGGAGTATTACATAACAAACGGTCAAAGAGGAAGGTTTCATCTTGGCTGAAAAATTCAGCTAGTGAGTATATATACACATTTAAAACGAAAGAACCTGCAGAAAAGATACTAATGTCAGCAGTAAAAACCACTAACACTGAAAAGCAGTGACAATGAAAAGAAAGACAGTGCAATCCAACATGTGGACTTTATAGCTAGTGCATATTTTAGAGTAAAATAAGCTTCTAGATTAAAATACACTTCTAAAAGAAATAAGAGAAATAGTTGCTACTTAATGAACAAAGAAAATAAAACTATTAGCTAAAAGAAATTCAAGTATTTTCCCTCCATGTACAAGATTATTACTATTTTGTTTAGAAAAAAACCCAAACTTCATAAAGAGATGGCAGCCAACTTTTTAAAATGCTTGACTCAGAAAACTGACGAAAGCACAGGCTACCCAAATTGAATTTACGTTACACAAAGCAACAGCCGTATACAAACTAGAGAGGTTTGTCAGATGCCATACAGTTGGATTCCACGAGCTGCACTTACACTAACTGTGCAGTTCTGTAACTCACCCACTGAAGTTTGTGCTGAAAGGATGCACACATTAAACTGCAGCCATCCTTACAGATTTTGGAAGAGAGAACACATGACAAATAGTCCTCGCCTCTTGTAACCAAAATTTGTCCCAGAATCTGTGTCATTCTGATTTGTAACACCTTACAAATCTCTTTGATTTCAGCCTGAGGTCACACAAGTATAGCAATACTTCTAATGGTACTATTTTATAATAAAAAGGGAAACGGAAAAACAAAAAAATCCAACCATATTCACAAAGCTGGAAAAAGGACAGAAGAAATACCAGTACTATGACAATAAGAGGAAGTGTTAGATTCATGCATTGTGAAATAAATCTGGAAAGTAAAAGAAACCATAACTAAGACCAAAGCAAAAAGACAGGCAAGGCAGCCAGCACTGTTCAAACAGATTGCTCAAATAAGTATCAGAAATAATGAAAAAGGGAGAAAACCCAAATGAAGTCTTAAGAACTTCAAAGTAATGATAGGGGTAGAAAAAGAAACAAACGGAGCTAATAATGGTTATCAGTAGTAGGAGACAGAATAGGATGAACTAAGTGTCACAAAAATGGAGTGGGATATTTCTGGAAGGGTAGACTTTCTCTTAAAGATCAGAATATTTTCTATATATTTAATTTCTATATTTACACATATTTTCTAAAATATAAGCTCTGCATTAAGCAGTCAGTCTGATAAGTGATTTATCTGGAACAAGTCTCAAATTTTTATAGCACTCACTATTTTAGGAAGAATCCCTTCCTTCTTGTTCACTGGCTCACCACAGACAAGTTCCGATTCTGGACGAAATTCTACTGGTGAGAAGTATCCACTGGTCTGTACACCTTTTGTGAGCTGTGCTCCTTTTTTAATATTTTGGTTGTTGGCTGTAGAAAATACAGATTAATCAAAAAAGACTGATGAAAGTATTGACAAGTTTTCTCACAGCTGTTTTCAGCACCTGTAAAAGCTAATTTAAAAAAATTGGATGCAAAACTTATACTGAAAAAAAAAAAAACCAAAAAAACACCTTAGAGCTACATACAAAGTCATTACAGTATACTGAATGTTTGTTAAAAAATCCCCACAAAATATCTCGCTCATCTTCCCGCTTGTCATGTAAGTTACATGTAGAGAACTAAACTCATAAAATCAAAATACACTTATTTGCATCTTTGAAACACATCGATTTATCTCTATGGAATGACATTTAAAAAAAAATCTGTACCTAAAATGGACTAATAGTAGAGTATCTATAATAAAATCAGCAAACTGTTTGAAATGCTGGCATTAAATATTTAAAGCAGTCCCATAAATTCCTGCTTCTTCTGACAAGTCGATTCTCCTGATTCAGTGCCCATAGGCTAAGTGCAAACACAGACACACGTGTATCCACACACGTATTTCTGTGGGTAGCAAAGGCTTGAGGGCTGCCTTGTCACTCCAGAAGAAATCCCTGCACTGCCACTTTTACAAGACTATGTTCTGGGACGTATGTGCTTTTTGAGGAAAAAAAGGAGTGCAGCTCATCTGGCAGACAGTAAATTTGAATTAAGATAAATAAAAAACCTCACTACAATATTAATAGCGGTGAATTTCTGTATTTTTAAAGCCTCTGTAATTTATTGTCATGTACACGTTATCTATGATCTACTAGAGAATTTACTAATCTTCCCCTCCTCCTCCACCCAGAAACACCTGGTATGAAAGGAGTTACGAATGCTGTTTGATAAAATTCTGGGGTTTGGTTCTGCTTCAGCTACAGAACAGTCAAACAATGTGCCCTTCTTTGTAACCACTGCTGTGCTGAAAGCAGTGAAAAAAAGAAAATATTCTTGAAAAAACAGTGGTAGGGTCGTGTCACTATGTCTTTATTGCTTTATATAAACTACCTCTTCTTCTTTGGACAATATCCATGTCTTTTCTTGGTGATAGCTTCAACATACGATTAGCATATATATTTTTTGCTTCAAGTTCTCTTTCTTTTTCCTGTGAGTGAAAAAGGTAGGTAGAGCAAAATAAGTTACTAAAGTTTCATTTACTAGTTATTAGCAAAGCTGTAAATTAAATTAAAAATACACATCGTAAATAAACACAGAGTAAAGCAATCAATAGTTACGTCTGATGTTTTAAGGACAATAATCACACTGCTAACTTTTCCTGCACTATGAGAAAGCAGATAAAACCCCCCCCCAAAAAAAAAACCTCATTAGCAAAATACCCTAGAAGGAAAAAAAAAAAAAAAAGCATTTCTGCAGTGAAAATAAAATATTTTCAAAATGTCAAACTCTCCACTAACAAATCAGGCTTAAAACACTTACTCTACACAAATAAGATTTTTAGTTACTAACGCTACTGCTACTTGTTTGATAGCCAGTAAGGTGGTGAACTGCCGCACCACCATTCGGGATGTTTCGGACTCGGGGTTTCAAGGCAATTCTCCTAGAAACTAAGTACTTTAGCTCAAGTTTTATTATTTTTTTATAAAGATAAAATGACTAGGTAGAACATAATATTTACAACATTTAAATTTAGAATTTGTGCAGTGACAGGGTGGGGGGGGACGCAAATAAAACTTTGCACAATTTAGCAACCCACGTGGCTATCACACAGACACGAAATTAACCTGTACACAGACCCACTGCAATGCACGTACACTATAACATAAAGTACTGCATACACCTGCAGATTTCATTTTTAAAAATCAAGCCTTCAAAACCTAACATTCCAGTAGATCTTTGTGGTTTAATCGCAACACTTGGCTATGTACTTGATCTTGCTTTTCTTACCTAGTGCTAACAATAATGACTAACATCGAGACATTCCTGCTATGAACACTGCAGGGTCAGAGCACAGACCATTTCCATTTGAAGCAGGAAAAGAACCCCCAAGTGGTATATAATTAAGTACACATCAGAGAGTGCAGTCATTGGGAAATTATTCAAACCTGATGAGAGTTATTTCCACAGATAAAATGCCAGAACATGGTTAGCAACTTGTATTGCTTCACATTTTACCTTCAGCTTCTGATTGAGTTGATGAAGCTCTTCTTGGAGAACTCTGTTTTCTTCTTGAGCCTCATACATCTTTTTTTTCTTCAAATGTAACTCTCGTTGAAAACTGCTACCACTTAATTCAAGATTTTTTTCCAGATCCTTCCATTAAAACAAAATATTATTTAATAACTAAAGTATTTTTTAGCAGTCAAGTTACTTAAATAAAACGACAGTAAAGCTGCACCCTGGATTTAGATATCGGCTCCACTGTTGCTGTACCACTGAGTACATTTAAACCCTTAATCCTAACTGTGAGGGGGCAGGCAGAGCACCTGCCCATGCTGCAGCTCATCCTTCTGGAGCACTGAGAGGTGATCTGAGGACACCATGGGAACCCTGCTACTTTCTGCAAGGCTCTTGGCACAGCAGACCTCCAGATCTCTTAAGACGAATCCCAAACTGATGGTTAAGAAACAGAACAGCTCCTTGAAAGTGCAGGATGAGAAGGAAGAAGACAAGAAATAATTTTAACCTTCCTACTAGAAGGAAATTTGCAACTGTGATTTCATTTCCACACCCTTGCCTTGCAATAGCTGTTTTAAGTGAACCTGTGACAACGAGAGAAGGGAAAAAGCAGAAGAAAATCCCGTCCTCCTTAGAGCATGATTCACTTTAACGCTACGCAGTCCTGCAAATGCTGAAATACCCGATCCCAAAACTACAGAGGCCAGATGGTGACGCTACGGGGTGAGGCGATTTGGGTAACTCAGCAGTTTATATCTTGGTATTTTGGGATTTATTTTATGAAAGCCTAGTTTCCAGATTAATCCTTTGGATTTCCAGATCTATTATCTCTGTAATGGAATTTAGGTTTAATTACTAAAACCTTAACATCATTTTAATGACGAACACAATTTCAGCTAAAAATAATATTTCATACAACTATCAACAGTTTAACGGTGTTAACACAATTATTTCAAAATGAGTTTTTAGACATGTTTACCATATAGACATGTTTCGGTATGTTTACAAAAATGTAAACATTTCTGCTGAACAAAATTAAAATATATTACACAAAACTCTTAAAAGGGATACCTGTAAAATGTTCTAAAGCTTGTTTTGGTATTAAAAAATTTTGTTCAGCTCAGCTCTCAGATGTGCAGAATAGTGGACAATCAAACACTGCACGACTGCAGTTCACTGATTTGAAAAATAATTATTATAGATATATTTTTTAGAATTTTATTGTACAGTTTCCTAATTACCCTGAAAATTTTAAACAAATGCTTCCTCTCCAAGAGGCTAAATTAGATTGCATAAAGTTGTATTTTAGCTGCATGCATTTTTGAAATGTTATTATTAGTTATAAAAACACTTAAAAGCACAAGTACACAGCATATATTCTGACAAAATATACTTAATTTGTAAATAGAAATTTGAATGCACAGCTACCAAGTATGTAACTACATAAATGCCTTGGAAATAACTTACTTGATGCTACTTACATGTTAAAAAAATGTATTTTTTTTATTTGTTCCACAACTGTGAAAAAATACAATTCATGAAGCTCATTATGGTAAGAAATTCTGGTACAGGTATTTCTTACAAAAAGAAAGTCACCTCACCTTAATTCTCTTTTCACTCTCCTCCAGCCTGCTCTCTGCATAGGCTAGTTTCTTTGCCAGGTCGTCTCTTTCAGCGAGGTGCTTATCTGCCGACAGCTTTTTCAGTTTCTGTAAGGCTGTTTTCGTTCTGTACAGCTCATCTTCGGAATCTTTCAGACGTCTCTCAGTCGCACGTTCTCTCTCTTGAGATTTTCGTAGGCGCTCCCTTAATATTCTAATCTCATTGTTGTGCCGAGCAAGGAGCTGAGAGATTTCGTTTTCTGTGTCTTCAAACTTATTCAAGGCTTTCTCCTGCCTGTGCTGGAGCCTCCTCAGTGCCCTGTTTTCCTTCTGCAGCTCGTCTAGTTTGATGTGGAGTTCAGTCAGTTCATTTCGGAGCTCGTTGATTTTCAGCAGCCTAGCAGAAAGAACTCTTTTTGTAACAAGATCTATATCTTTTGCAGGAGAATCCCTCGTGAGGCTCTGGGAACGGAAACCCCACCGTGTCCCTCTTTTGCTTGCTGCATATTTGGAACCCAGTTTCTTTGTGGCTAAGAGAGGAAAAATAAAAAGCATTTTCACCATAAGACAATGCAGTTTGTCTGTTCAGACATCCTTCTTGGAATAAAGCTCTGCCTGAAAGAATTTTACAGTACTTAGCAGAGATGGCAGCTTCCAAACTAGACAATAAACGGCATATACATGATGGACTTATGCTCCATTTGATAGACAAAAAATGGAGATTTATGTTTGTGATCTATTGCGAGAGGCAATATTTGCAGCCATCAATACAGGAAAATTGTAAAGGAACCATCTGCAAATCCTATTTGAAATAAGTCATATTTTGTTAATATTTGATGATGTTCATTAAAATGCTCTAGAAATAGCGTACGCATGCACACACTATTATCATATGCTTTTAAAATGGCAACAATTAGCTGAGCGTTAGCTAGCTATGTATTATGCAAGATGTAATTCCCTCAGCCAAATGCAGCAGCGTTCTCAAATCCAGCTGCCACGCTTACAGACAAACCAGCAGATTTCAAAGGCTCAATGCAAAAAACCTACAAAGCAAAATTACAAATCCCATGAAAATTCCGTTCTCCCCTGAATAATTTATTCTTGTATCACAAGTCACTTTCCACACAGCATCCTTATTCGATTACTCGTATGCATCACTCACATTCCTATTTGATATTATTAGATTATCATCCTCACAGACAAAAGCTGAACACTTTGTTTCTATTTTATTTGCCTCTGAAGCCACACTTAAAGAATGAAGCATACAATTCACCAAAAATATCTCTTAAAACAACTGAATATATATAGAGAGAGTACATAATTCATTAAGGTACGCTAATATTCAGAAGAAACACACTGAGCAGCAGTTTATAATTCAGGCTTTAAAGCCAGGATACAGCAACAGGGCAGTCACCTGTACACAGACAATGAATGTGTGTGATGGCAAATTCTTCCTCCCCTTTGGCCCTCACCGTGTTTCTATTCTACAGAGAATATTTTACAGCAAAAATAACAGCTTTAAAATAGTTTCTTAGAATTTCCTCTAGATATTTTGCACAAATATTCATTCATTTTCTGCTTGATGTTCATTTTTTCCACAGCCTGGGCAAACAAAAGAAGGTTTTTTTCCTTTTTACAAACATTCAGGTGTGAAAAGATTATCTAATACGTGCACTGCAGGAATGATGCTCTTCCTGTCACCAACTAAGGGAATTCCCATTAACCCTAGACTTCCAGCCTCTTCAAGAATTTCTCCACATTTAGGGCAAACCAGAAAATGTCAATATCCAGTTTGCATTTTTGACCATATAGTTGAATTGGAGAATTTCAAGAACATGACATTCACAATACCTCCATTAATAATGATGTTCCATTCTGGCTACGTAATCAAAGAACCAACCATTCATCTGCCCTGTCCCAATTAAATAGCACGGTGGAACTGCAGTGTCTGTTTCCCAGAAAGCCAACCCATGACTGCGATGGAGAAGATGCCGCTTCTGGACACAGAGAAGCTCAACAAAACACCAGCGGCACCAGGACCCCAGCATTGTCAAGGATCTGAAGAGAGATGCTCCCCAGGCAATTCCACCACTTATGGTCAGGTCTTCTGGCACACTCCAGATCATAATGCTGACCAAAATATCAGGCACTTATGAATTAAACAGAGCACTTGCTTGAGAAAGGCAGGATATACTGACTTCACCAGAAATCTGTGCAACTGTTGAAACAAGCCGTCAAAGTGGGGCAAAGAGGCTTCACAAACCTGCTTCAGCCCAGGACCTGTACAACTGTTCTCTCCTTTTTTGTAGGGGTATTCATTTCCCCACAATCTCAAGGTGAGGTGTGCTTGAGGGAACTCAAAGTGGAGCTATTTCATCTCAAATTGCAGATATTTTACCCTCAAAGAAGGACCTAACTTTCACCAAACACATTTTCTCTCTCAAGTCAGTGGTCTTCTTCTTAGGTGGCACGAGCCAAGAAAGCCAAGAAAAATATGAATAATTCTGAAAATCAACAAAAATCCTCCCTATGGAGGAACAGGTAACAGAGCAGACACAGTCCACCCACCATCTGTAGCATAATTCACATGAACCTTATTTGTAGATTCTCATAATGGTAGTTCCCCACTTTTATTTCAGCTTTCAAAGATAATTAACTCTTCAAAGCCGTTACAAAGCAGCAATTTCTGCTATCCACCTACCTTGGTAGTGTACAAGGCTGTTTGAAATTTGTGGTTTGAGATCTCTTTTTTCTTGGTTTGTAGATGGATAGCTTAGTGTGGGTGACTGGCCAGATGAACGAGAACCACTGTCATCATCTGAAGAATAGGAGTCACTGTTTTTATCCCCATCGGACTTCCCATCATTTTCAGAAAGTGGGCTCCTTACTCTTTCTCCCATTTCTCAGAGTTAACCGTTTTCCAGATTTTTCTCAAAGACTGTTCATTTTGACACACAGGACCTTTCAGTTGTTACAATGGCAGCAGATGGATTATTTCCTTGGGTTCATCATCTTCACCTCCAAAACATGAGATCCTTGCAGTTCAGTGCAGCAAGCAGCAGTTATCATTCAGAATGCATTTGCCTGTAACAATTTAGAGACAGAAAAAAAAAAAAAAAGTGAGTATGGTTTGCTGTTTAGTTAAGAAAGGTGAAAAAACCGTAAAATTATTCAGGATTCCTATAAGCCTATGCCACGTGCCTTAATATTTATATTCAGTGTGACAGACATCACTCTAGGAACGCTACTAGCATCACACCCAGTAGTTTGAGGCACTTCATCCCTGAAAGAGAAATCAGAAAGCTAACACAGCTAAATCTAGAATAAGAAATTACTCCCAAGTTACAGAGAGGGAAAAAGAAGCATCTGGAAAACAAAAGAGAAAACAAGGGAAAGTTTGATGCTCTTCAGGAAACTGATTTAAACATATTTTAAAACCTTTTTAACCAAATAAATGAACAACTTATTCACGTGACTAGTATCGAGACAGTATTTCTAGAATTAGACTAGATCTTCCATATCTCCATTTTTGGCACTCTGATGATGTTAAATAATGGGCTTGAAAATCAGCTGTCCCATTTGTCTGGAGGACATTCTGCCTTTGCTAATGGGACTGTACCTATGTACCACAGCCCTTGCCCCAGCAAGTACTCTTGTACCCTCCAACATCTAGTGTTTCATGCCTTCAAGAACTGTCAGGAGCACACAAATGTGTGCCATGTGCTTTATAGGAAAATAATAGAGTCATTAAAGATATCTCAAAACTATGTACCTAACGGTAACTGTATTATTTTGTTTAGTTTCAGGTGTAATGAAGACCCTCAGGCATGTTTATCAGCACAAAACTAAGATCACGTAAGAATATTAGAACACATCAGGGTGCATCCCTAGTCCCAAACAGCTCCACTCTTAAGTCGTGGCCTCACAAATATCTGCACAGAATGTACATTATTTTGCTCCCTGAAGAGCGAACCAAGCACAGACTGAAACACAGGCAGAGTTCAAGGGGAGTGTGCACAGACAAGACTGAGTAAATTCTGTCTCCACCGGACAGGATCTCAGGGAATGCAAAAACTGGAAAATAAAATACAACCAAATACATTTATATTAAGATGCTAAAATAATACAAAATATAAAAATAGCACTCTGGAGGGCTGTAACACAGACCTTGTATTATTACAGGCATCCTGACTTTAAAAAAAAAACATTAAAACAGCAGCTGCATTTGTAACCCACAGAAAGTACGGTCTTGTCATTGTAGCCACAGGCTTCATTTCCAAGGGGTCACAAAACTTGTCAGACTTTGAACTCATTTTGGGTGCCGGGAGTTTGGCTATAGCTTATTTACCTGCAACAAAACTAGTTAGAAACCAGGGAATGTACCTGATTTGTTCTAGTGTTTTGCTCAGCTTTGTACCATTGTCTAGCACCTACTGCTAGGTTTATCAGGGACAGACAGCAATGACAAGGAATTATTCTGTGCCGAGCCCTCGCAAAAACGCAGCACAGAGGAGTACAGACATGGGTGAAAGCACAAACACAGGATGATACCAGTGCCTTACGCTACATCTCACCTGTGCTCAGTTACTGGTCACCAGTGGGATGCAGTCTTGGGAGCTGGGTAAAACCAGTTTTATGGGCAACATATAGGACAAAGAAGAAGCACTCAACATATGTAAAAAACACTACGTGTAGGAAATTCAGATGTCATGCAGAACCATGGATCAATGAACAGAATAAAACAAAACAGAGCAAGGTGCACAGTGTGCCAACAAGCATGTACAAATTATCCCTAACGGACCCAAGGCAAGGAGGAAGAAACCACCACCATTCTCCTCCTGCCAGGGAAGGGCTGGGATGCTGACGACTTGCTGGAAAGTCTCTCCCCTCCCAGTTGAAACCAGTCAAGTCCCAGAGGGAGAGGGTAGGCGAAGGTAACACCAGAGAAAGGGTTTGTGCCTGTATCACTGTAACCGTGTACAGCTTTAACCATGCTAGTATCTGGACTAATACCAAGTCTTTGATTAGACCGTTAAGATTTTAATTAGACTAACAATCAATTGTTGGCTCTGCAGCTGTGTTCCATTTTCCTCACACCAACCTGCTGAATAAAACAAACTGCTGGGAATTCAAGCAATGTAGTGCATTACTTGGACGGGAGACTGTGCCAGGGCCACAGGGGCACACGTGGCACCCAGAGGACTCCTGGACTCCCGGGGTGGGCCCATCGGTGTCAGAGGTGTCAGCCCAGCCCTACGTGGAGGTAGGGATCACTCTATGGAGCAAATATCTTCAACAGTGTAGATACTGACAAGATACACCCCCATTTTCTCTGCTTTCAGGACACAGAAGAGCAGAAAGAAATCATCGTGCACAGACTTTTTCTTGAGAAGGAAACAAATACGAATGAAAACAAACGGGATTGCATTTAGGGAAAACAAATGCCTCCAGTTCCATCATCAAGATGCCTAATTATATACAGAAATAAGAACACTCGGTTTCACTTACTGACTTAAAGCTGATTTTATCGTCCCACAAGTGTTCACTGAAGAGGCAACAATCTTTCTGAAGAATGCTTTTCATAACTCAGTCTATTTAAAACAGACAAATTGTAAGAAGTGGAGGATTAGAATTATCCATCACTTCTGTGTTGCATATTCCCCACTTTCGAGAATATCTTGCTAAGTATCATTTTGACATACAGCAACGTAAATGTACAGTAATTTTTGATGCGTTCTGGAAGTACTTTGAAAAGCAATGGACTGAAAACAAACTGAAAAAAAAGTTGAACCAATAAAAGGTCCCTTGAGGAATTGCCAAAAACATTTTCTGAATCTTCAAAAGGTTTTTGGTTTTATAAATTGGTAATATTAACATAATTTCTATATAAAAATAACTTTAGTCTGTCAAGTCTTGCCAAATTCAGTCTTCCAGCAGTTTATAATGTAATTTGATTAACACAAAGAATGCACAATTTACCTCGAGAACGAATGAATCACTACGATATTTGACTTTTACTTCAGTTAGCCTAAGGATTGTCTAATTAAGAAATGCTTTGGTTCACTGACTTCTCAATTGTTACCAACTAGTTTGAGTGGATTATAAAATAAAGTGTAAGATCCACAAAGATCTCTATTTTCCCCTCGTACATTTAATGTTTGTGAGGAGTGAAACACTGTGGGTTAGCAGTGGGTGTACCGAGCTCCACCACCACCAAAACCCCTCGAAAGCTCCCCGCATGCTTTCAGCAGCCTAACGCATCAAGATCAGATCAGTACAGAATGGCTGAATTAAATCTGGGACTTGCACAAACTTTACAAACAGTTTTGTTTCCAGAATTTCATACTCCTTCACTTCACCAACTTCTACTATTACTATTATTTACATATTTTGTACTGAAAACATGTTTATTATTACAGAAACCACTCAGGCTCCAGGTCACTGTCAGGGACACGACAGACAAAGCAGAGAATACAGAACAACCCCAACGGTGACAGAATGCTGTCTCCCTAACCGCTCCTAAGCGAATCAAAGAAACTGAACTACTGCATTACAGGTATTAAGCAACAGAAGGGAAAATTACTGAGTAATTCTTCCCTCACAGCACAGCCAGAGCTCAGCAACACTCAAAACTTTTAAAATCCTTTTCAACCTCAAAACCCTCCTAAGCCCAGGAGAAGCTAGATGCTTTTACTGGTCACCAGGACAGCTCCTGAGTACAAACCTGACCTCTAATGGCCCACTGTTTCCACCTGTTCTGACAGCGCAAAGAGCCAGCTTCAGACCAGTACAAACCCACCAATCCTAATTATTAAAGTGCAGAACGCAAGAACAGAAAATAACTTCCAAAGAAATTTGTCTCCCTCCTCTTCCTTCACCCATCTTTTCCACATCCAAACACCGTAGTGACGCCAGAAAAGAGAGAATCCAAAGAATGTTTGTATCAAAACATATTCACTGATGAGGCTTTAGTGAAGGGCAAATGTTTTATTAGCAAAGCTTGCTGCTAGTGAAGCTGACCTGTTTGCATTTCTTCCAGGTTCAGCAGCTTTTGGTGCATTAAAACGCCAGGTGGTGTCAAAAGCCCCGGTGAAATGTCCGACTCTGTGACAGTCACACTGACTTCCATCAGCAGATCTCTAAATGCTGTAAGTACCAGCTCAGAGATGAGGAAACAGCAGCCCAAACAGGTAATACACTGGCCAGCTCTACAGCCAGAAAAAGGCTGTGTTTGTAAGTTCCCTCTGGAGGAGGCCCACCCGCACCTCCGCTGCGTGAGGACTCACCCAGCTCCACTCCCGAAAGCCGCTCTCCGGTTCCCAAGGTGTAACAAACGATTTTCCTTCACCGGGGAGAAGTTACCCAAGAACATACCGAACGTTATTTTTAATTAACGCTTTTTAAAGCAACTAACGACGGCCCTTGGGAGAGCTTTTCCAGCGCCACCGCCTGACCCGGCTCGTGAGGGAGGGCACTGAACACAGCGCCCACCGCTCCTCCCGCGGCCTGCTGCCCGACCGCCGCCGCTGCCCCCCCCCGGGGCCCAGCCGGTCCGCCCGGCCTGCGCCTCGGCACAAGATCCGCAGCACCGTCCCCCGGAGGCTAAGCCTAGGCCCAGGCCCGGGATCGGTCCCAACCCTCAGAGCCCCCAGCCCCTCTCTCCGCCCCGCGGCCCCCCCAGCGCTGCCGGTACCGGTACCTGCCCAGCGGCGGACGCGCCGGCCGTTGCCACGCTACGCTTAAAGGGGCCGCGGGGGCTATTGACAGCGGCTGCCCGAGCAACGGGGCGGAGGAGGAGGGCTCTCGTCGTCAGCCATTGGCTACCCACCCTGCCAGCTCGACGGCGCGCAGCGGCTGATTGGTAGGAGCGGCTAGCAGGGTCCGAGGGGCAACAGCTCTCCCCATTGGTGGGAGGCTACATTCCGGCTGCTGATTGGCTGAGACGCTGCAAGGGGGAAGTGAGGGGCGCTCAATGCCCCGCGGCTGGTTCCGTCCTGGGGCGCTCCGGCGGCCGCTGAGCTGGTGGCGGGGCCGGGCGTTGCGCCGTGTACCCTGAGCTCCCGTCCCCCGCGGGTCTCTGGCGGGGGTGACCCCCCCGAGGCCCCGCTGCGAGGCTGGCAGGCTCCGAGGCCTTGCCCTGGCGCCGAGTCCTTGCCCTGGCGCCGAGTCCTTGCCCTGGCGCCGAGTCCTTGCCCTGGCGCCGCCATCTTGGTTTTGTGAGGGCGGGAGTGTGTCGTGGAGTGGAAGATGAGGGAGGGCCCTGGAGGGGATGAAGGCAGCCGGCCGGCCGTGCACTGGCACCCATCGCGCCTTAACGAGCCACCCCCTCGTAGTCCCTCCGAGGAGAGGGTGTAGGGGAACCTTGGGTGACCTCGGGCACTTGCTGTCACCTGGGTTTGAAGCTGAGGCTTTGGGTCGGAGCAGCCTCTGGGAGTAAGGACTGTTCAGAGGGGACAGCAGAAGGGAGAACAGTGCTCTTAGCTTTTTAAGCAGGATGGGAAACTACATGAATTACCAGTGTATGGCAGGTTTTAAGTGTATGTACATATCTATTTCTGTCTGCACGTGCAGCCTCTGTGTGGGATGTAATTTTAAAGCAAAACGCTCCTAAACCAGAAGGAAGCAAAAAAAAAAAAGAGGAGGAATGGTATCAAATTATAAAACACCCCAAAACTTAAACTAGATTATACTGACAAATGGATGAAAGTACTGCATACAGCTAGCACATCTTGAATTCAAGGCAGGCCCAATTTAACAAGGCCGGTGTGTTTTCTTCTACAAAATAAAAGGGTTTCTGAACTTTGCCTTCTATTACTCCAAGTTTCCACTATTTTTTTTTTTTTCTAATGCTAACCTTTAGTAACAAATGTAACTCAAGCAGAGTTCTTTCTGGAGAGAGGAAGAGGAAAAGGAAAAACATTAGATCTTACTTACCTCACTTAAATTAGTGATGGAGTGTGTTATGATAGCACGGCGTTGAAAGTGACACAAGAATTTCGGTGGGAGTAGAGTAAAACAGAACATTTAATACAAAAGTTATAACCTGCCTGCGTGCGAAGGCATAAATAGGACATTCAGGAAAGGGAGACAGAATTACCCTTTGATAGAACCGTATCTCAGTTCTGAATGTTCAAAATCAACACTCATTGGCTAATTAAAAAAAACACAACTGGAGGGAACACAACAACGTACTAGTTTTGTTAGCCAAGGTGATGTTTTCAGGCAAAAAATCTCACCTTCTTCACAATAAAATGTAAGGAAATATGTGAGAAAATACAAGTTTAGTGCACTTGAAATAAAAAGATTGGCATCCACCAGAATACAAATTTTAGGAGGAAAAATTGTATCAATTTCTGTAGAAGAAGAAAGGAAAGAATTCATTATTATGAAAGTCAGGATTGAGAGATTTTCAAAACTGAGTTATGCTTTGTGCACCAGAACTCTGAATGTACTTAATTAAATTTATTGAGAAATGTAATGAGCAAGCTAGAATGCAGTCATAAACGTGTTGGTATAAACTCTTGTAAAAGAAGAGGAGGTGGAAACAGGAATGTTAAAAGCACGAAAGCACCGGGGAGGCATAGACCTGACATGGAGTCTCCCAAGCTGAATAGAGCTTTTCGGGTTTTGATCCTAAAATCCCAGAAATCAGGCATGAAGCATGCAAAAAAACAACAACCAGTCTGTGAATTTCCTAATTTTGATTTTCTCCCTAATTGCACTAAATATTTTTGCTCTATTTGCATTACTATTATGAAATTGGTTTAAAAAAAACAATAAAAACTCATGGATCATTTTTTAATTCGTCCCCCTGTATAGCTCACCCTTGTGCTGAACAGCTAAAGCATATAATTCATCACAGCAACGCTGGCAGAGGATCACTGATGTCCTTCAGAAAGATCCAGGGAAATGTGGAATAACAAAGACAGAATGATTTTATTGCTTGCAACTGGAGGAAATGTATTGCTTGTCTCTGGCAGCAGGCCAGGCCAGAATCTGAAATCCTGTTGCTGCTGTAAATAGGATGAAAAGGATTCGTAATCCATCTCCATGCCCACTGTAGCTAGGAAAACAAGAAGCAGAAAAAGCAATTAAAAAAGAAAAAGGCATTAAAAAATGCAGATAAATGGTGTGGTGTTGCAGATTCCCTTGGACAGGACAAATAACGTGAATCACCTGAGTAAGAAATAATGTTTTGCAGTTTTCTTCTGTCTCTGTAAAGTGAGTCTGATGTCTTGACTGCTTGCTTGGGTGGGAAGGGCGCTGAAACAGGGTTTCGGTCAAGATCTGGATGGGGAAGTAGAAGCCCTGAAAGGAACAGCCCTAGCTTCAGAGCTAAACCGAGGGGAGGATTGCTTGAGAAAGGAGGGTGGAAACCTTCGAAAACTGGATCAGGTTATCATGTCACACAGTTCGATATTCCCAGAGGTACAACAGGGATAAAGCTCCTGGGTTTATTCAGATGAGTGGAACCCATGCTCATTTAATTGTTACAGGTGAATATCGGTGGGATATCCCCGATGCACAGAAAAAATGCTTTTGATTTCCACTGCACTGCAGCAATGGCTGTGGCGTATGGAGGGGGAACTGTTACAATGTGAGGGATAAAACAGATTCCCTGAATCGCCAGAACAAAGACGGGATTCAAATTTGGGAAGTGAAAATCTTCATAATATTGCTTTCCATACCCTAACTTCTTGAGGACGTG
>WKFP01014270.1:62555-74386 GCA_011057875.1 Pterocles orientalis
GGTGCATTAAAACGCCAGGTGGTGTCAAAAGCCCCGGTGAAATGTCCGACTCTGTGACAGTCACACTGACTTCCATCAGCAGATCTCTAAATGCTGTAAGTACCAGCTCAGAGATGAGGAAACAGCAGCCCAAACAGGTAATACACTGGCCAGCTCTACAGCCAGAAAAAGGCTGTGTTTGTAAGTTCCCTCTGGAGGAGGCCCACCCGCACCTCCGCTGCGTGAGGACTCACCCAGCTCCACTCCCGAAAGCCGCTCTCCGGTTCCCAAGGTGTAACAAACGATTTTCCTTCACCGGGGAGAAGTTACCCAAGAACATACCGAACGTTATTTTTAATTAACGCTTTTTAAAGCAACTAACGACGGCCCTTGGGAGAGCTTTTCCAGCGCCACCGCCTGACCCGGCTCGTGAGGGAGGGCACTGAACACAGCGCCCACCGCTCCTCCCGCGGCCTGCTGCCCGACCGCCGCCGCTGCCCCCCCCCGGGGCCCAGCCGGTCCGCCCGGCCTGCGCCTCGGCACAAGATCCGCAGCACCGTCCCCCGGAGGCTAAGCCTAGGCCCAGGCCCGGGATCGGTCCCAACCCTCAGAGCCCCCAGCCCCTCTCTCCGCCCCGCGGCCCCCCCAGCGCTGCCGGTACCGGTACCTGCCCAGCGGCGGACGCGCCGGCCGTTGCCACGCTACGCTTAAAGGGGCCGCGGGGGCTATTGACAGCGGCTGCCCGAGCAACGGGGCGGAGGAGGAGGGCTCTCGTCGTCAGCCATTGGCTAATCGCCCTGCCAGCTCGACGGCGCGCGGCGGCTGATTGGTAGGAGCGGCTAGCAGGGTCCGAGGGGCAACCGCTCTCCCCATTGGTGGGAGGCTACATTCCGGCTGCTGATTGGCTGAGGCGCTGCAAGGGGGAAGTGAGGGGCGCTCAATGCCCCGCGGCTGGCTCCGTCCTGGGGCGCTCCGGCGGCCGCTGAGGGGGTGGCGGGGCTGCGCGTTGCGCCGTGTACCCTGAGCTCCCGTCCCCCGCGGGTCTCTGGCGGGGGTGACCCCCCCGAGGCCCCGCTGCGAGGCTGGCAGGCTCCGAGGCCTTGCCCTGGCGCCGAGTCCTTGCTCTGGCGCCGCCATCTTGGTTTTGTGAGGGCGGGAGTGTGTCGTGGAGTGGAAGATGAGGGAGGGCCCTGGAGGGGATGAAGGCAGCGGGCCGGCCGTGCACTGGCACCCGTCGCGCCTTAATGAGCCACCCCCTCGTAGTCCCTCCGAGGAGAGGGTGTAGGGGAACCTTGGGTGGCCTCGGGCAGTTGCCGTCACCTGGGTTTGAAGCTGAGGCTTTGGGTCGGAGCAGCCTCTGGGAGTAAGGACTGTTCAGAGGGGACAGCAGAAGGGAGAACAGTGCTCTTGGCTTTTTAAGCAGGATGGGAAACTACATGAATTACCAGTGTATGGCAGGTTTTATGTGTATATACATATCTATTTCTGTCTGCACGTGCAGCCTCTGTGTGGGATGTAATTTTAAAGCAAAACGCCCCTAAACCAGAAGGAAGCAAAAAAACCCAGAAATGGTATCAAATTATAAAACACCCCAAAACTTAAACTAGATTATACTGACAAAGGGATGAAAGTACTGCATAAAGCTAGCGAATCTTGAATTCAAGGCAGGCCCAATTTAACAAGGCCGGTGTGTTTTCTTCTACAAAATAAAAGGGTTTCTGAACTTTGCCTTCTATTACTCCAAGTTTCCACTATTTTTTTTTCCCTAATGCTAAGCTTTAGTAACAAATGTAACTCAAGCAGAGTTCTTTCTGGAGAGAGGAAGAGGAAAAGGAAAAACATTAGATCTTGCTTACCTCACTTAAATTAGTGATGGAGTGTGTTATGATAGCACGGTGTTGAAAGTGACACAAGAATTTCGGTGGGAGTAGAGTAAAACAGAACATTTAATACAAAAGTTATAACCTGCCTGCGTGCGAAGGCATAAATAGGACATTCAGGAAAGGGAGACAGAATTACCCTTTGATAGAACCGTATCTCAGTTCTGAATGTTCAAAATCAACACTCATTGACTAATTAAAAAATAAACAACTGGAGGGAACACAACAAGGTACTAGTTTCGTTAGCCAAGGTGATGTTTTCAGGCAAAAACCCTCACCTTCTTCACAATAAAATGTAAGGAAATATGTGAGAAAATACAAGTTTAGTGCACTTGAAATAAAAAGATTGGCATCCACCAGAATACAAATTTTAGGAGGAAAAATGGTATCAATTTCTGTAGAAGAAGAAAGAAAATAATTCATTATTATGAAAGTCAGGATTGAGAGATTTTCAAAACTGAGTTATGCTTTGTGCACCAGAACTCTGAATGTACTTAATTAAATTTATTGAGAAATGTAATGAGCAAGCTAGAATGCAGTCATAAACGTGTTGGTATAAACTCTTGTAAAAGAAGAGGAGGCAGAAACAGGAATGTTAAAAGCACAAAACCACCGGGGAGGCATAGACCTGACATGGAGTCTCCCAAGCTGAATGGAGCTTTTCGGGTTTTGATCCTAAAATCCCAGAAATCAGGCATGAAGCATGCAAAAAAACAACAACCAGTCTGTGAATTTCCTAATTTTTATTGTCTCCCTAATTGCACTAAATATTTTTTGCTCTATTTGCATTACTATTATGAAATTAGTTTAAAAAAACCAATAAAAACTCATGGATCATTTTTTAATTCATCCCCCTGTATAGCTCACCCTTGTGCTAAACAGCTAAAGCATATAATTCATCACAGCAACACTGGCAGAGGATCACTGATGTCCTTCAGAAAGATCCAGGGAAATGTGGAATAACAAAGACAGAATAATTTTACTGCTTGCAACTGGAGGAAATGTATTGCTTGTCTCTGGCAGCAGGCCAGGCCAGAATCTGAAATCCTGTTGCTGCTGTAAATAGGATGAAAGGGATTCGTAATCCATCTCCATGCCCACTGTAGCTAGGAAAACAAGAAGCAGAAAAAGCAATTAAAAAAGAAAAAGGCATTTAAAAATGCAGATAAATGGTGTGGTGTTGCAGATTCCCTTGGACAGGACAAGTAACGTGAATCACCTGAGCAAGAAATAATGTTTTGCAGTTTTCTTCTCTCTCTGTAAAGCAAGTCTGGCATCTTGACTGCTGGCTTGGATGGGAAGGGCGCTGAAACAGGGTTTCGGTCAAGATCTGGATGGGGAAGTAGAAGCCCTGAAAGGAACAGCCCTAGCTTCAGAGCTAAACCGAGGGGAGGATTGCTTGAGAAAGGAGGGTGGAAACCTTCGAAAACTGGATCAGGTCATCGCGTCACACAGTTCGATATTCCGAGAGGCACCAGCAGGGATAAAGCCCCTGGGTTTATTCAGATGAGTGGAACCCATGCTCATTTAATTGTTACAGGTGAATATCGATGGGAAATCCCCGATGCACAGAAAAAATGCTTTTGATTTCCACTGCACTGTAGCAATGGCTGTGGCGTATGGAGAGGGAACTGTTACAATGTGAGGGATAAAACAGATTCCCTGAATCGCCAGAACAAAGACGGGATTCAAATTTGGGAAGTGAAAATCTTCATAATATTGCTTTCCATACCCTAACTTCTTGAGGACGTGGGGACTTCAAGAACACCCAGCGATACAAATGAGGGAGCGAAAGCAACAGGCTGCGTGCTTTAACCAGGAGTATGGCGTGGTGTGAAACTTCACCGTGAGACTGGGACATAGACACTCAATTTCTGCAAAAGATCAAAGGCTGGTGAAAACCATCAGATTGAGTATGAAATACCCAGGAGATCCCTTTTGGTTCCTTCACATTTTCTGGTGCTTTCCCTCAGAACAGGCTATAGGACACTGCCTCGCCCGTTGGAACAGAGGATAAACATTTATACACGTCTCTCTACAACACAGCAGAGGTAGTATCTTGCACCTGCACTTCCAGAAAAGCTTTGTTCAAAATCCAGGAGTTTATACTGAAGAGATTTGAGCTCAAAGCAGTTCCGCAGATCTCGGTAGCCACGAGTGCCAGTTCAGCTGCTGTTTCCAGTATCAAGGTAGATATTTGTTCCCTCTCTCCACTACTACAAAGGTGGCCTGCAATGTGACTACAATCTCGGTGTTAGAGCAGGAGTATGGATGTAGTCAGGGTCCAGCCGAAGGCTTTTTCCTTAACGTATGTTGGAATATTCTCCTGCATACACGGTGCGCTGTGTATGAGCACATACTTCCCTTTGCTCTCAATTATCTGCAATCATATAATTAAAATATTTTAAATTCTAATTCAATTAAAATTAAATGTCAGCCTGGTTTGGTGCTATAAATATTCATGGTCTCCTTGTACTTTTTAATGCATTTGTCAAAATAAAATGTGGTTTTGTTGGAGGCCAGCTGCTTTTCTTACTGCATGCTCACCTACTTTGAGAGATGAGGAGCCCCAAACCCCTTTCAAACCATCCCCTGGACTCTGAAGTGACCTGACTGTTCCTTTCCTCACGTGCTCTGGAGTCATCTGCTGAAAAGTGAGCACCTTTTACAATTTAGGGTTATCATTCTTTGAAAGAATGTCTATTGGTGTCACTTCTCATCCTATGACTAGTTGCAACCCCTCCAAGGGGCTTTTCTGGAGCATTCTGTGGCTGCAGTGGCGTTGGGGCTGTCACTGCGTCCCTGCCACCCCTTGTGTGTCTCTGACAGGCAGTGGAGAACGGGTTTCCGTGAACTCAGCTGAACTTGAAGATGTATTCAAAAAGCACGTTGGGCATTGTTCCTGGGGAATTGTTTTTAACAATGCAGTTTTCCAAAGCTGTGAAATATCAAAATATTAAAGGGAAAATAGAGTGCAATGAAAGGAACTTTTACATATACTCACACCACTAGCTGGCGTCAGAGGTTTGATGAATTTGTCAGAATTCTTTGTGTTAGGATACCGGCTTGGATTTCGAGTTTGCAACTCCCTTGTGGAGAAATTCTAGGTGAGTGGTTGCTGGTGAATCCCAGGAATGTAATTTACATTTTTCTTCCACATAAGAAGATACTCCATTCCTACAATCTGAAGCTTTAACTGCTCACTTGTGGTTTAACAAGGTCCAAAATTAAAACAAGGTAATTGTTGCTTATGGGCTAGCAACCGGTATTTTATAAGCGATTTAAATAACAAAAAAGCCAGTAGAGCCTGGGAAGGTGAAGAGGATGCTGAGGAAACAAGCATTGAATGTTTCATTAGATAAAAATATTATTTGAAGGAGACATTTCAGTTAAGGATATCTTTCTCCAGAAGACATATGCTACTGGGAGGAAAATGTCACGCAGATTGTTCAGGATCTGCAGTTTTATGTTAAATGCTGCATTTGTTCTTAGAAGGTTTTAGTGACGCTTTTTCCAGGAAAACACTTTTTGAAGGACAAACGTGGTGTCTGTGGACTTGTTTCTGCTGCTTTTGCATAATCTACAATTTCATATTGAAAATACGTGTATTAGTCTTTGACAGAAAAAATGCAGTGCCCAAATAATTTTGACATTTTCTTTAATCAAAAGCAATATGTGTTGCTTCTGAACATCCATCTCTTTTGGCTTTAAAATTTATTTCTCTTGCTAGGACAGCAAATGAATTTTGTTCTGTCTCTGTAGAGTTTGGTGGTATAAATTATGTTGTAGAGAAAAAAGGTCAAATGTATCTTTGAAACCAGTAAAGAGAATGGATGTTATATCGAAATAAATTTGGCCTCGGTGTTGGATGCAACTGAAGACATTTTTACTGTCCCAGTTACACAAGCATCATATAGGCATGAAGAAAAATCTTCCCCTTAAAAAAATCTTTGTTCAAAATATAAAGACCTCTTGATTGTTAGTCTCAGAGACCTAGGCAGCTCACGCCGCTTGTAGGCACCTGATACTGTCATCGGTTTTCTTTTTTTCTTAATGCAGAACGGAACACTTCCAGGGAGGGGCAGAAGTGCCAGCGTCTCAGCCCAGTCTCAGGTATCACAGACTTTGGGCAAGCAGGAGGCAGGGATTTGTGCCCACTCGGTTAGAGGAGGGAATTGAAACTTTGGTCCTCAGATTTCTGGATGCAGCTTCCACGTCAGGCTTGTGAAGTGTGTGCAGCCCCGAGTTACCTGTGAGCTGCCTGTCACTGTCGCGGACTGTGACTGTGCTAGTTTGTGACAGGAGGGGAGAGTGTGTGCACAGTTGGTAGGTTTGAATGCCACTGGAGCTGGCTCACACCCAGGTGTGGGATAGTGACACCACTAAGCAGAAGCAAGGGTTACCTACACGCCTAGAGGGTTTGGTGGGAGAAAACCCCATAGCACGCACTTGTTCACACCCGTTAAAGTGAGGGCTCTCAGCCTTGAGGAGTTTCCGTGCTAGGTGTCCTTTGCCACGGGAAGGACCTCATGTCACAGACCCGCTGCTCCAAGGAGGGCTAAAAATGGCTCCATTTACACCCAAGTCAGATGAGGGCTTATGGTCAGACATGGTCAGATTGGCCCTTGCTGGTTCAGGTCATCTCCTGGGTGTCCCCACTGGCTGAGGTGGGCTCCTGGACCCCTGGGTGTCCGTGTCTCATGGCACACGTTACCCTGTGCCGAGTGGCCAGGCCAGTTCCTCATGGCGGGTGTACCTGCCACAGGTGCCTCTGAGCAGAACATGTCCCTTGGGAGCTTTGGGCACCACTGGTGAGGACAGCAACTTGGAGACGGTGTTCCTGACTTCACTACCTTCACTTGTTAAAATCCTGTTGAGGGTAAGCCTGAGCCTTTACAGCTTACAGGGTATAAACTCTGGCAGCGTATGCATCAGCTTACTGGAATTCTCTTTGCTGGAATTAAATATCGTTAAACCAACATCCTTTTCATCTTCTCAGGATTTGCAGTAGTTTAACTTTTTTTTTGGTAATAAAAAAGCTAGAATATTCTATTATTCATGTTGCGCCTCTATTCTGTGCTTCAAGGATGTTTTGATTGATGAAGACTTCTTTCTGGATGTTCTTTCCCTTTCTGTTTTTACAACTGAAAGTGTCAATCCTCTCCTAAGACCTAGTCACCAGTGAGATCAATCACTGTGTAGTCAGCAGAAAGCAAGGACAGTGCCTGAGCCAGCCCTGGTCTGCAGGCGAGCAAGCAGGGGAGGGTATTTCGGATAGTTCAAGCAGAATCCTGGGGCCGCTCCAGCAGATTGAAGGACTGCATGAGGGATGTTTGTACAAAGGCTGGAGCTGGAGAAAGGGTCGGTAAGGAAATGATTGGGGGTTTAGTCTGGTTGATTCCATGGCTACTCTCAGGAAATACCAGTTTGGAGAGGAAAGTGGCATCCCGTCTTTCTGTGCCTGGCAGCTGAAATGAGGTGGGCAGTTCTGGTGTCCACAGTTGAAGAAGGGCTTCGCAAACACCTTTCAAGAATCACTGGGGTCCATAAGACTTGATGCTATAGGGAGAGACACCCAAGAGGAGGTTCAGTACAAAAAAAAGTCGAGAGATCATTTGACAGCAAGTTACATCATTCCTGGTGGTAGATGGCTTTTAATCTAGCAGTAAAAAGGGGCAGTGAACCTTAGTGGTTAGAAGTTAGAGCTAATTCAAAGCAAGAATGAGCACATTTTAAACTGTGAAAGGAAGTGCTTTTACCCGGGTGAACTGAGCAGAAGAGGGGTTTTTAAGTCATGAGTGCCCCCAGCTGCCCTGCTGCTGCAGGTGACTACAAAAGGCTACAGGAGGTGAGGGGCTGGATCTTGGGTCCTTCAGAGTAGGTCCGGTATTTTTAGTGATTGACCATCACTGGTGACCGAAGCTGCTCTTCCGTGGAAGGGGGAGTTGTGTCGTGCTCAATCACCGTAGCAGTGTTTGCCAGAGCTGGTGGGTTGTGTCCTCGTTACACCGTGAGAACAATGTGAAAGGCCTGGTTGACTGTGACCACGTGTCACTTGGTGGAATAGTTGTGACAAAGCAGACTGGAGTAATTCTCAAAAGCAGGATGCTGAAATTAGCTAACCTTGGGGTTTTAACTGGATCCAAGGTCATTTCCAGCCTGGACCAGCCTCTCTGTGACAAGGATACCTGTGCCAGGGGGATGATTAGGAGCTGATCGCTTGAACATAACATATAATATGTGTGTGCTAGGATACATCATGCGTGGTGTATGATCATTAACACGAGCCAGCAATGCACCCTTGCAGCCAAGGCAGCCAGTGGCACCCAGCACTGCAGGAGGGGGAGTGCTGCATCCATCTCTGGAGACCTCAGCACAGGAAAGACCTGGACCTGTTGGAGAGAGTCCAGAGGAGGGCCATGAAGACCATCAGAGGGCTGGAGCACCTCCCCTATGAGGACAGGCTGAGAGAGTTGGGGTTGTTCAGCCTGGAGAAGAGAAGGCTCCGGGGAGACCTTATTATGGCCTTTCAATAGTTAAAGGGGGTTGATCAGAAAGATGGGGACAGACTTTTTAATAGGACCTGTAGGAACAGGGCAAGAGGTAATGGTTTCAAGCTAAAAGAGAGTAGATTCAGACTAGATACAAGGAAGAAATTTTTGGTGCAACACTGGAACGGGTTTCCCAGAGACGTGGTAGATGCTCCATCCCTGGAGGTGTTCAAGGTCAGGTTGGACGGGGCTCTGAGCGACCTGATCGAGTGGAAATGTCCCTGCTCACTGCAGGGGGTTGGACTAGATGACCTTTAAAGGCCCCTTCCAGCCCAAACTATTCCATGATTCTGTGTTTTTAGGCCAGGTTTCCTAACCCTTAAAGGCGACGGACGCGTTTCCTTCGCTCCGCTCCCCGACCCGCAGCACGGCCGGGGGCGGGGCAATGGGCGGGGCGGTGGGCGGGGCGATGGGCGATGGGCGGGGCGATGGGCGGGGCGGGGCGATGGGCGGAGCGATGGGCGGAGCGATGGGCGGGGCAATGGGCGCAGTACCGCGGCGATGCTCTAGGTGGGGCTGCAGCACCGCAGCACAGCAGCGAGCCGCGCTGCCCGGCGCCGTGGGCATCAAACCGGCCCCTGGGGGAGGCGCAGGGGATGGAAACAGCTTCGTCCGGCTTTAGATTCCTCCTCGCTCCTTTGGTCTAGTTGCCTTTTTGTTCTCTGGGCTGTTTCTTTTTCATCGTGCTCAACGAGAAGATCTTTTTTGTCTGTTTTCTGCCCTTAAAATACATCTGCGTGTGGCAGGCAGCCAGTGCGCGTGGAGGTTTTCACGGCAGGGCGAGGGTGTCGTCTTGTTAGCAGAAAATACATCCATAAATCCTCAGAACTGTTTCTAATATCTCAGCATCCCATCGTACTGCACTAGGAGGGACCAGCGTGGCCGTGGTGCGGCACCGAGAAGAGCTGGTGCCTCGTGTCACTCGGGCTCTGGGCCATCGGCTGGGACTCTGGAACCGAACCATGCCGGGAGCCTCTCGGTGACACGGCTGCTGGTTGCTGTGACCTGCCCATTTCCATGCCTTTAACTCTCTTAGCCCCCGCAGGATGCTAAAATCCTGGTGAGAGGCAGGCTCGATAAGGTGATGGGAACCACCAGACTCAGATGATGATGATTGCCAGTAAAACGTCCAGCTGGCAGCTAGAGACATCCTTTGGGGTGGATACCTGGAGCCAGTGTTGTTTCATGTCTTTATTACTCAGCTGGACAAAGGGATGGAGTTTGTCAGGGCTTTGGGTGTACGCTCCCACTCCTGGGGCTCTGGGCTAGCTCCATGTCTACCCAGCTGGGAGTCCCTGTAGCTCCGGAGAGCTCCTGGATGTGCTGTGGAGGGGCTGCAGCCAGGGCCAGCGCTTGCCATCAGGAGCTCCTTTCAGTCTTGCGGCAAGAGCACTGACCTGCCGATGGGACCTCTCGGCTCATCCACAGGCAGCCCAGTGGCTGTGGACCAGCCTGGCAACCGCAGGGTCTGAGCTGAGCCTGTCAGCACCTCAGCCTGCCCTGGTCACCCTGCAGGTGACCCATGAGGGTCCCACTGTCACCCTCAGGGATGGAGTAACCCCATGCGGAAGTGCCTGCTGGGCAAACGTGGGGCAGGAAGCAGCTCTCCAGAAAAAGCCCTGGGGTTCTGGTGGACAACGGGCTGAACATGAGTCAGCGATGCGCCCTGGGATCCCCAGTACCAGAAAAAACATCAAAAACCTGGCGTGAGTCCTGTAGAGGAGCACCAAGTGAGTGAGGGGCTGGAGCACAGGATGTTTCAGGAGAGGCTGAGGCCGCTGGGTTTGCTCAGCCTGGAGATGAGATTCTTCAGAGAGAACTTACTGCTGCCTCCCGTTACCTGCTGGGAGGATGCAGGTACATCCTGACTCTTCCCCAAGGTGCCTGCTGGAAGGCTGAGAGGCAGCTGGACACGGGTAATTCTGACCAGATGTTAGGAGAAAATTGTCCACCACGAGGGTGGTTGAACACTGGAGCAGGCTGCCCAGAGAGGTCGTGGAGTGTCTGTCCTTGGAGGTGTTCAAAACTTGACTGTATGCAGCCCCGAGCGATACAATCTGGTTGCCCCTACTTTGAGCACATTGTCTGACTGATGATTTCCAGAATCCCTTCCAAATTATATTGGTCTGTGAGTCTGTGGTTCAAAAACCGAGGGGCTGTATCCAAACCAGCAGTGCTCCTTGGCCTGTGCTGCCTCCCAAACCTCCAAATCCTCCCAAACGGGGACCGCTGGGGGAGTGCTGGCTGTCTGGGGGGAAAGCCCTGGCACTGACCACAGTCACCGTGTTACCAGGGAGGGAGACAGAGCTGCAGTGTCTAGAATGGTTTAAGTAAATAAACAGAGTTTCAAAAAATGTAAACACAAAATATAAATATGGGAAATAAAAAACCATTGCTTTATTTTCATGCAAAGTCTGTTAGCTTGTTTATTCTGTTCATTTCACTGATGGCAATAGTCACAAATGTGAAATCCTGGTCCTTCTCAGGCCGTGTACTGGGCAGGTAACACCACAGGCTCGTGCGCACCGTTATGACTATATGCAAATATCTTTTCATTAGCAGCGATATTTCATTTCAGCTTCTGTGGATTGAAAGCCCTTTTTGAAACTGAAAACTGAAATATCAGAACCAAACTAAAGAGTTCTTAGCATTTGACTGATTTTCTGTAATAATACGTATATCTAATTATGAATTCCTTATTCGTGGTTAAGATCCATTCCTATCAAGATTTATAAACATTATGACTTTTAGGATTGCTCAATTTTCTGCATACAGAAGACAGTATTTACTTTATACGTATTTTTAAGTGGGTTTTCTGGAAAAACAGGAAGCTGACAATCTTTCCTGTGCCTTCCAAGTTCACGGTGTCATTCCAAGCGGGGGGAATTCAATCCGAAGCAACTGAAAGTGCCCTGCCACCAGCTTTTCTCTGTTTAATCTGTGAGCCACTCAGCTATGTAATGTATTATCTGACACACAGCGATAGGCAGCTTAGCTGTCTGAGATGATATTAAATATGTTCGGTTTAGCCTAATTCTGCAGCCCTGATGTCCATCTGGAGCCCTTTTGAAATCAGCGCAGCTCTCTGCAGGGACGGCGACCCTCCTGCGTGGCTTCCTGGCCCTAGAGGAGAATCCACTTTCCAATTGTCTGGTCCTTCTTTCTTTTCTAGAACCCTTCCTCCAGCTCCTGTTCATGCACTTAAGAAATTAAACATTCAAGTGAGCCCATGCCCTAGAAAACAAAAATAACCCTACAGCAGATCATCCAGAAGTTTATCAGTTAGCGTGGAACCGCCTTGATCTCTTGTTTAATGAGTTCTGCTGGAAAAAAAAGAAAAATTACAAAAAGAACTCCTACCCTGCATCTTCCATACTTGAGAAATACATCTTTTTCATATTTTGTTAATAGTTCGTTGGAA
>WKFP01014270.1:80854-127034 GCA_011057875.1 Pterocles orientalis
AGGTCATATGTGACCAGGGGTAACAGCACTGAGTTTTGGAGCTGTCTTTTGGGAAGTGCTAAAAATGCCACTTCACCACTTCCCATTTTAGAACTGAGCAACAGTTGCAGGTTAAACTTTATGCTACAAATCTGAAATGAATAAATAAATGTTAGCAAATTTTGCAGGATTACTTTACCAAAGAATACAAAAACTGTGTCTGCTTTGACAGGCAGGTCCATGCTTGGTACAAAAGAGCCTGGGTTGTGGTTAATAAGATGATGCGTGGAAGGACAATGGTTTGTCTACCCCTCGTTTGAGACATTGTGTGGTTTCTCATTTATTTAGCTGCTGTTTAGCCTGGCTCAGTGGCCTCCTTTATGCTCCTCTGCTCAGACTCTTAGTCGCACAGGTCGTATCTACGCTGACGGTGCCAGACCAGACAGCTGCTTTGCGTCCAGCGTGCTCCTGCTCTGAATCCACATCTGCTCCACTTCTGTCCAGGCAGGAGACAGTCCTCTCTTTCCCAGTTTGAGATTTTTTTCCTCTCTCTGTTCTGTGAAACATCTAAAAGACTCCTAAGTACTAGAAAAAGAACTATTCTTAGTTTATTTAGGAAAGTTGCCAGTACTGATGTACTCAGCTGCTTCTTATTCTCCACGAGATTACTTGCTCTTTGTCCTTGTATACGTAAATATTATTGCTGACCCACTTCTGCATCCTGCAAGAAATGAATCTTCTAAAGTGCCTTGTCAGAGTGGGACTGGACAAACATGGAGAATCAGCTGGAAAATGGCCAGAATGAATGTGGTGAGCCTTTTCCAAGGGCTTGGCAGAAGGTCCCCCAGCAAAGGGCTGTCAGGGCTGTAATGCTCTGTGGCTGCTCTCTTGAGGGCACTTTCCATCTCAAGTGCTCGCTAATTTGAGTTTTGTTGGACTGCAGATGGAGAAATGAGATTTGTGGGGGCTGCAGATTACTAAAGGTTGTTCAAATTAGCGGAAATAAAAATGAATCTTTTCCCTAAGCTGAAAAAAAAAATAAGAGAAAGGTGTGCACAATTTGATTTCACGAAGAATTGCAAGCATACCAGGCTTGACATTGTTGACATTGTCTATATGAACTTACTGCTTCTTAGGAACATTTCAGAGAACCCAGAGAAATCATTGTACCAACAACCCACAGACCAGAAAACTTCTAAAATGCATCAGACAGACTGTTCCTTTCAGGTGAGAGATGAAGCCATCTTAACCACTTTTCCAGTCCTGAACATAATATTCCATTTCTCCAGGATTTTTCTCCTATGTCTGTTGCATCTTGCTGTAAGAAATAGTTGTTATCATAATTAGAATCTTCTTTGTCCAAGGTTGTACTTTTATACTTCTGTTTTCATGTATTCGCAAGCCTTGATTTTGTGTGGTCATTGTTACCTTAGGAGCAGTAAAGTTGTGTTTAATCTTCCATGAAGATCTGGCATAACAATGAATCATTCTTACCATGAAATATTTAGAAACTAGCCCCTGCTCCCCATAAATTCACATTTTCAACTCCAGTCTTAGAATGTACAATGTTTCTGTACTTCCTGTAAACATGAAAAACTGCTCATAAATAATTTTAATGATGCTTTTCGTTTATTACATTTCTTCTCCTTAGCTGAATGTTTGCACCATTTGGTCTTCAAGCCTCTAGAGCTGTACGATAGAAATGGAGTTAAAGGTGTGGCCTCAGGACATTTATCAGCAGCGGCTGCAGGATGGAGGGTGTCTTAACCTGTACACCACCTGGAAGGGCAGAATGTCACCTGGTGATGGCTGATGGGTTTTACCCTCCACAGAGTAATAGTTTGCTGCTTAGGAGCCCAGGTAAAGTAAGAGGCCACTCTAAAAGCTTTGAAATCTTCAGCTTCTCAGCGTAATATTTCTTTTTCCTAGCTTTCTGAATTACTTCCACAACAGAACTAGCTTCTTTGTGTGTATGGAAACATCAGCAAAAGAGAAAAATGAAAAAGCTGTTAGGATCCTCAATACCCATGCTACATGAAAGCTGATAATGAGAAGTTATAGGTGCAAGATTTTTAGCCCAAAATATTATAAATTTACTTATAAAAAATTAGAATTACAAGAAACTTCATTGAAATACAGCTTGAGATTGTTCAAAATCTGTTTCAAAGGGTGTTTGAAAGGACAATTTAATTAAGTTGATGCATTCATTGTCAAGTAGTTGAATGCAGGCAGGAGGCCTCCTGCATACATACAGTTTCCACAGTCTCATTAGAATGTCTTAATTTTCTTATTTACATCTCATGCTATTTCCAGTTAGTGCCATGGCCATGTGCTTTCTCCAGGTTATTGGTTATGTGTCCAGGCTGTACCTGAGAAGTAGGAGCATCCTCTTGTTCTGTTTAGTTAAAGATGTTCAGCACCCTTCAGAATCAGACCTTGCTATCTTTTTTGTTGTTGTTGTTGTGTTTAAGAAATATATTAGAAGGCAGGAGTCATTAATATTATAGTTTAATACTATATAGTAATGCTGTGAGAGAATCAAATACAACCAGCTGCAGTTGGTTATATACATATATATATAAATAAATACAATGCCCTGATTGTATTTCTTTCATACAATAACAGTGTGCCCAAACTAGAATATTAAAAACAATATTTTCTCTTAAAGAGTAAATAGGGAAGTAAGTGGGAAGTAAACATCTCCATCTTTTAAAGAAAACTTAGAGAAACACAGGAAAACATGTTGTCAGAAATAATCCTGCAGTGGGAAGGAAATTCTCTGAGTAAGGTAATGGGGGTTTTCCAGCAAATTCCTATAATTACTCACCTAGCACAGAAATTTAACAAGCTGCTTGGAGTTACCTTACAAACAAACATAAAAAAAGGTTGCCTCCTTTGCTCCTTTTGCTGGTCGTTCAGCAGCAATTAACCAGCAAACACTTGCTCACTGGGTTTGGTTTCTACGGGGAAAGTTGCTCTCCGATGAAGACGGGAGCACTGAAGCCAGAAAACTTTCACCTTTGTACCTGAGTTTGCTCCAATGAAGTTTACTCTTCAACGAGGACTCTCACGAAAGCAAAGCCGTGCATAGTCATAAATCTTTGCAAGACTGGTACCAGAATTCCTGCTGGAGGATTGGACTTTATTTGGATATATTGACTCTCTCTGATATTGAGCTCGGCTCCAGAGGACAGTTAAGTCAGCGGAAAGCCTCCTGATGACTTCCACAATATGTAAATCAAGCTCAGAATGAGCATCCTGATAATTTTTATGGCTTTTGCTGGGTACCTTCAATGAGACCTGCAGGATTTAAAAATAAATGGTTAACGTTAAGACGTAAAGAAAGCTTTAAGGACGTATTTGGCAGAGAGGCGAGGTCTGTGCTTCACTGGGGGTGGTGGCGGCGATGGAAAGGTGTGAAGGAGGCTGGCACCAGACACTCCACGTCGGGGTGAAGTGGTGGGAAGGGAGAGAGTAGTCAGAGGGAACCAGCAACCATCTGGCTGTGCATAGGGAAGGAAGAGGATGAGGGTTATGACTGTAATAACGTCTATAAGGCTGCCAGCTGCGTGGTTCCGAGTCTTTAAACGAAGACAGGCCGTGTCCTCACAGAGCCAGAAGCTGATGAGGGCTGTGGGGATTCCCCCCGTCACTGGCAGATGAGCTGACTGATGAAGGGTTATGTGGGATTATCTGCTGATTGATAACATCTGTTCCACAGCTGGCAATGCTGCGAACTGTACCAGGGAGTGAGAACAGAGATGGCGGAGGGGCTGAATTTAAGCCGAGGGGATGAATTTAAGCGCTCTGTTCGCCATATGGGGCCGCCTCGACACAAGGAGGGCGGCACAAGCCCCTCAGACGCGAAAGGTGGCTCCTGGCAGCCCCGGGCGGTGAGGGCCCGGCGGCGCGGATCCAGCGGGCTCGGCTCCGTGCCGCTGGGGAAGCCGTGAGGCGCGGGCTGTCCGCCGCCTGAGGAGAACTACAGCGCCCGTCGGCCCCTGCGCGCCGCCCCCGCCTTTCCCGCCTCTCGCCGTTATCGCCTGTCAGCGGGCAGCCGGACCGGCTCTCCCGAGGGGCTGCCGCCGCGGGGGAGCGGGGTGCTGCGGCTGGCGGCCTCCCTCCGGGTGGGAGCGGCGGCGGGACCCCGTCCCGTGCGGTTCCAGCGGCGTCTCCACAGCCTCGCTGCCCCGTCCCGTCCCCGCGGCGCGGCTCATGAGGTGAAGATGGTGATCCGCGTCTTCGTCGCCTCCTCGTCGGGCTCGGTGGCGGTGAGTGGGGGCGAGCGGCGGGGAGAAAGGAGGGGAGCGGGGCTGCCCGGTGGCTGTCAGCCGCCAGCCGAGCCTGCCCGCGGCTCCGAGACCTCGCCCCGCACGCCGGCGGGGACCCGCGGGTCGGCAGCCTGCGGAGAACGGGGCTGGGAATTTGCGATGGGAGGGGGGAAAAATGACAGCTACAGGCACCCCCCCACCCCGAAAGGCTGCCGGAGCCCGACGTAACCCGAGCCCCCCGGGAACCGCTTTGCGGAGGACAAATGTTGGGTGTTTAAAGGGTCTTCAGGGGGGTTAAAGCGGGCTAACCGTGCCCGATCGGGAAGGGGGTCAGCGCCGGGGTGCCTGCCAGCTGCTGCGGCTCCGGGAAGGAACGGGAGGAGAGCCTGGAGACAAACTTCACCTCTCTGCGTTAACACATCCTCTGGGAAGGGTACAGCTTCTTTAAAACTTGGTTGTGAAAGGCATCACTGTGTCCTCCGCTTCACTGAGGCTCTTATAGCTTTCTCTTGTTGAATTAATTATGCATGTGACTTATGAATTTCTTTATTTTCATATAAAGTGACAGCTCTGATTTCCGTTAAGGCAGTCTGAGCACAAGCGTTTTACGGAATTTGTTCTTTAATGACAAGCATCAGAAGGATTTAGATATAATTGCTCTTGATGCATCAGCAGTGAGGGCAGCGGCACTTTTGGACGGCAGAAGGGTGTAGGACTGTATTTTCCCATCTGAAGTTTTGTTGTGCGTTCACTTCTATCAGCCTTTTACTGCACGGCACTTGTTTTCAGTTCAGTGACATGGTGACAGGTATGTGTTCAGATATGTTGTGGCATGAAGTGTTCAAAATGCTTAGTGGCTGCATTACAGCTAATAAAAACTAATTATCTACTTCAGCAGCGAACTGAGTAAACACAGAGCATCTTCAGAACTCTGCAATCCGTGCTCGTCAAGCTTCCAAACAGAAACATCTTCCCTGCTTGGGCAGTTGGTTCATGCTGTGGTAGCTCAGTATGGCTAGGTTTGGTTCCTGTTTCGTGTCTCACAGCTTGAACAATGATGTATAGTTTTATATTTTGTTTTTTTTTGTTGAAGGGGGGAAAAGGGCTATATCATTAGCTCGCTCACATCTTCTGTTCTGACCAGTCTGCAAAGAGGTTACTGATGGGATTTTCTGATTCTGCCCTTTCCTTCCCCTGTCTCTGCCTGCAAGGTACATACCTGCCAGCAGCAGCAATAACCCTCTTCACTATCTGTTAACCCAACAAACCAAATCGGAGGTTGACAGACAGTTTAATTTGCGTATCAGTTCACTTGCTGACTTTTTTCTGGGTTGGACAACAGGAAGATGACATAACAGTTTTAATACTGGTGATGGTCAACTTTCTTCACCTAGATAGCAGTACGTCCGAGTACAGCCTAGCCAGAGAATAATAGACAATGTAGTAGAAGGTACTGTTAGCTAGAGCTGTGACATTTCTTTTCTGTCAGGTTTTTCTTCATGTGTGTTATCACAGCCTTTAGGAACCTTCATTATGTGCTAGGTTCCTGCTGTTCCCAGGGTTGCATCACCGAAGCTTTTTTCCTGTGGGCTTTGCAGGGGGTGTCCACAGATCGTGGCTAAGTAATTGGGGAAAATGACAAAGAAAAAACTATTATCAGATGGCTGGGTGGGAATCCACTTCTGGAGCAGAAGGTGGTTACTGTATTGCATATCTCTAACAAGGGAAGTTTCAAACTTATTTTCATCCTCCTAGAACTAAACATTAGTGAAAAGAAAAAGTTTTCAGTCACTGAATTTCTTGTTGTCATGTTCAGCGTGACTCAGCTACTTTTTGGGATCCTGTGCAACACATGAAACAGGATGATTTCACTGGCTAGAGAAATGAGTACCCCTTCTAGATGCTGCTCTTTCTTCTGCAAAAACCAGTGTTAGAACCCATGGTTTTATTTCCACCTGTAGGTCTGCTTGTGTCAAATTGTGGACAGGCTGGCTGCTAGTGAGGGTGGATGTGGCTGAGATGAGTATTTGACCTGCTGTAAGTGACCAAAATTTCTAGGTGTAATATTTGCGGATAAACTAAAAGCAATGTCATAGTTACATGATTCACTTTCCTAGTCTCACTAGAGATACTTTGTTAAATTACTGTTTATTTTAAAATGAAAAGTGCTGTTAAAGCAGGGACAATTCTCGCTGTTCTGTGCTCTTTGTGCCTGGCGTAAGACTGGTTTGAGTTTGCAGAGAGGGTGGGGTGAAGACAGGGATTTGTTTAAATAACAAATGCAGTAGTTTTCTTATGTTAACTGGCGAGAGATAATATTACCAAGAAAATGTAATGAGCTAAACTCTTTGTGTATGACTCCTTTTGAAAGCTTGGGAATACCCAGGTCAAATGATAGGCACTTGGCTGAACCATTCCTGAGAGACATACTGGTTGTGTAGGCAGCAAAGGCTCCAGTTTGCATAAATATAACTTTTGAAATGTTTATTGATCCTGATATTTGGTGTAGTTTATTTTGTGTTAGAGAAGGTAAAAATATGTGATAGGGATACATAATTCTAAGAGTTCAGCACATAAAATGTTTTGGGGGTCATTCTGGAGAGGGAGAAAAGGAGGTAACTGGAGTGGATGAGAAGAAGCCAAGAACTTCATGAGCTTTCCCTCCGTTTGGTCTTGGACTTCTCCCTGCAGCATCTTCCTCACATCTGAAGGATCTTAGACCCCTGAGGGGTCAATGGTAGTAACTATTTGTTGTTGTTGTTTTGAATATAAATGCCTCATAAGCTTAAAAGAGCTCACAGATCCCAAAACCTAGTTGTTGCCGGAGTGGAAACATTAATCTTCAGTGTTTACTGAAGCTGGACTGTGGGTTTACCCTGTAGGGATGCTGTAGACAAGTTTGAGACCTTCTTGTGGGAAGGGAGGAGAGAGGCGTTGGTATATGCCTGCGTGTTGTTTAAGGCAGGTTCGATTGAATCACCGTGGCACGCCTCTGAAAAGGAAGGCAGGCAGGCAGACGTGTTTCTGCAGGTCTTACTGTCTCCTACTTTTTCCAACCTGAATTTCTACTTGTTGGTAAGCTGCCTCTCGAATTCCAAGCACTTCTTTGTAGGACTGGGGAGGCAGGCTTTGCTACTCCTCCCTGATAAGGACAGTCGGTGTTCTTTTGTGCTTAGGAGAAAGGCTGCTTTAAAATGAGTGTTTACTTTTCTCCCTCAGCAGTGCTTCAGTGTTTTCAGAAGTAGCTGATGCCTTTGTTTTTCACCAAATCATTCCAAGGTGACTCTAATTTAATCTGTTTCACATTTTTCCATCAAGTCTATCAATAAAATATTACGCTTGTGCTACCTACTGTATGATGTATTGATTCAATTAAATGCTTTTCAGTGTTTTAAAGCAGCTCTAGCTTTGGCAGGAAGCTGGTAGTATGAGCAAAGTAACTCTGTGCCTGGAAATCCTACAGTTACCTAGAAATGCCAAACCAGAAGAGACAGTCATCTTGCAGTCAGAGAACTGAAGATCGGGTGCAGGGAATGTCACTGAAGAGCTTTCAAGTAATGAGAAGCTTCAAACAACTGTCTCACTTGTACTTTCTCCTCTGTGGTAATAATTTATTGTTTTGAAGCTTCATCTGTTAAGCTGAACAGATATTTTAGGGGAGTTACTGAAATAATGAAACAGCAGGTAGAGTCTCCTCTGCCTAGTGAGAGATGCAGAACACTTTCCCAACAACCTTTGACAAACTATTTTAAATGACCGAAACTTGGACTTTGACTTTTGCTGCTGAAGAGAATGAGGGATTTTTTTACTAGGAAGCTTGATAAGAGAGGTGCAGTTAAATTGTTTCTATTGCAAATATTGGTTTTATGAGACTAAAGCCCTGCTTTTGTTCAAGTATGTTCTGGAGGTCAAATTAGTTGGAATTTTTGTTTCCTGGAGTGACTTTAAATCACAGTATAAAACATCAGAATGTCAGAATAATTACAGTCATGTTTGTTTGGTTCATATGTGGCTGGATAATGTAATGAAGACAAACACAATGCTAACTCTTAAGGCTAAGCTTGCCTCCTAGCAATAATGATGAATTTCAGCTCCACCCTTGTTTGTACAAAGTCATTGTAACTCAACATTTCTCATAGAACTTCTCAGGAAGAATGTTCTTCTAGTTGAGAGGTGTGGAATAAATTCATTTAGAATATGTCACTTCTAGAATATCCACCATCTAACAGGGTGGGGTTTTTTTTGCCTCTCTGCACCCCAAAAGCAGATTGAGTGATACAAGTGGGTTTTTTTTTTGTAAAAAACTGTATTATTTATGGTTATCATTTGGAGGGATTTGCAACTTGTTGCAGGTGATTTTTGGAAATTCAACTACCTATGTGTTTTGGACTTCAGCAATTATATTGTGCCCATAGGAGAGATCTGGGGACTTTGTGGATCCCGTCCCTTTGACTGATGGAATTAGTTCCCTTATCCTTCCTCACGTTTGTTATTGTCAGGTTAGATGGCCTATATTAATCTTTGTTGGCTTCTCTCAGTCCTGTTTTGCAGGGTTCAGGTGGCAGAGGGAGCCTGAGAGCCTCACTTATGACTGAATTCTGCGAGACAGGGAGGTCAGCACTGAAAACTTCAGCTATTTTTCACCCTAAGGACCCTCTGTGGATCTAGCTCTCCAGTCTGTATTCCAAATAAGTCTAAATTCTAGTTGCATCCTCCTGCCTCGTGATGGAGAGGACTAAGAGCCTCTGAGCAGCAGTTCAGCGAGGGTAAGGAACAGGAGGGAGCCTGGTGAGAACCCTAGCCACACGGACACAGGTGGAATTTAGATGATCTGTGTATGGTATTCAGTACCTGACTGTTGCACCATTCTTGTATGCTCTAGTGCTTTTCAAATATTTACACTTCTTCTTGGCAGAGAGATTATGTCAGAAATAATGCTACCTTGAGGAACATGCTTTAGCACGAGCAGCAGGACCGTTACAGACCTTTGATTACAATTGCAGCTGGAATAAAACTTCAAAGGAGGTATTGTTCTGACTGGGTTTCTGAAGACTGTTTGGAGTGTGGTTTGGAGTGTGTTTTGACTTTCCATTTACTGCTTTGTACAGGCATATGGTTCAATGTCTCCAACAACTATATAGAGACATTTTCATTGAAGATTTAGCCTCTATTTTGAATATATTCACATGTGTTGGGAAGAATAAAATGAGTTAAAAAAGGCAACTTGTTCATTTTGGGAAGGATTTTTCCGCTGTGTTTTTCTATAGAGTACAGCCTTGTCAAAGTGCAAGTCCCTGAATGGAAATACTTCACAGATGGTAACCTGTTCTCCTCAGTCTTTCACCCATAACATCAAAGCCTGGAAATTCATTTTCCTAACCCTGGTCATGGTGTCAGTGACCACAGGAGGTCACATGCAGCTGAATTTGATTACAGTAATGAAAAAAAAAGAGAAGCAATAATTAACTTGCATGCAATTTATTGGTACAAATGACTGTTGGATTACTTTTATTTTCCACATTGTTTTATGAAATTAAAATTAATTTGGGCACCTGTCTGTTTTCTAGAGAGTCCAACCCAGGAGGAAGGGCAGGGAATGAAGCATATGCCATTCTTTGGCCGTCCCCGTTTTGTTGTCTGGCACTAGTACATCTTCATATAAGCTGCCACATTTATAGTTGTCATTGTCGTGTTGTTCTCTGCCAGTATTGCTCCTGCAGAGGCAAACTCCAGCAGCGTGGCAAAGCAGGCAGCTCTGGTGCTGTAACACGTTGGCTCACTGAAACTGCTTGCTGCAGTGCTGCTGGACTGGAGCTCTTGGTACCAGCAACTTTAATCTGGTGAATTCAAACTGAAAGCGGCAGCTTGGTGTCTGGTTTCTTGTCAGTACAAAAGTGTCTCAGCCAAGGGACAATGAGTTGAATTCTACTATTGGGTATCACAGAACTGCTTTCCCAAAATTTGTTCAGCTGTTCTTCTGTAAACCTAGGTCAGATATTCACTTCCTCTCTAGATTTTTTTTTAAGAAGTCTTATTTGGGCAAAATATGCTAAGCACCAGACTGTCAGGTTTGTTGTGGTTTTTTGTTTTTTGTTTTTTTCTTTTGGAACTAGGTATCTTTGTAAACAGAGGTGTTATAAAGGCTGTTGAGTTCAAGCTATTGCAGGACTAATGTGAATCCTGTGGTCTGCAGTCATTTGCTGGGATGTGGTGTGTAGTGCGGTAAATTAATGTAAAAGGTGATCTGAAGCTTGTTTGAAATAAGTGAAAACAGCTTAATTGACTGACTGGGCTTTCATCCAAGCCAGGTGGCTTCCGTGCTTACCATTAAACCCAAATGTTATCTCATGGGTGTGAAAAGCTCAGGACTTTAATAGTTAGTGTGTATCGTTCCAAATGTTTTTATTAATGCATTTAAACTGTATAATGCTGCTGGCTCCAACTTGGAATTGCTCAAATACTGTCTGCAAGCATGATGTCCTCGTTTGGCAGTAAGGAGAAAGGAATAACTTTCTACCTAAAATGAAAAAAACTAGATTGTTGGTAGAATGATTGTATTGGACTCCTAAGGCTCTGTCCTTGTGCAAACCATAGCAAGTAAGTCTCAGTTGCATGTGTTACAGGCCACGTTTTAGGCAAGAAAAAGGAATTTCCTGAATTTCCACCATTCTGGTGGGCAGTGAGGCGAGAAACAAAGAACTCTCTCTTGCAAAGTTATATCTCTTTTCTGTTCCTGAATACTTGCCCATTTTAAAAATTTATAAATCTATAAATTTATAAATCTAAAAATTTTAAAATCTATAGATAAAATTCAAGAAGCAGTGAAGACATACCAGTAAATGTGAAAGTGTACTGGTCAGAGTTACCTGATAGTTCCAAAGCCCAGAACACAAAGCTTGCCAGTGTAGTGGGACAATATTTATTCAGAGTAAATTACCTTTCTTAGTACTTGCAAGAGCTTAAAAAATTCATATATTCTGACTGATATATTGAATATTCTGGTTCTTGTAGTCTTGTCAAAGGTGAAGCATTCTGGTGAATAAGTCCTTTTCACTTGCTCTATGAATACTTTTGATTTTAATTAAAATCAAAGCAAAAATTAAATCTAGAATGCCACATTTCAGTTGACCTATGTTAGATTCTCTCTGGTACTCTTCTTTACAATGCATCTTCCAGCTTAATTATCTCAGACATTTCAATTTAGGGAAATGTAGAAGAAATTAGGATTTGTGGAAAACTAGTCAGCACTTAAGGAAGTTCCTTATTATATAAAGTCAGGCTCACTTTTGTTAGCAATCTGAGTTCAGTTTGGAGATACAGAACTGTCGCTCAGCTGGGAACCCAGACTGTTTTTACTAGGAAATTTTTCATTTACTAGGAAATACACTCAGAGCAACAGATTCCTCAGCTCCAGCCTCAAGTGCTGGCCTCCTAAGGGGGTCTATCCAGAATGAAATGCTGCAATCTTTATTTTGCTGGCAGTGTGAAAGCTTGGTAAGAAGAGTAATGAACACAGAAATGCTGTGTACTACTTCACTGCAAGGGTTAATGATCACCTCTCTGAAGGGGCTGAGTCTAAAGCATGGGAATATCCTTCTCTTGGGGTGGTAAGGGCTATAGGGCTGAGGAACCTTCTTAAAACAAGTTCTCTCTACCTTGTTAGTGGGAGAAGAGAAGAACAGGTGGATTTTACAACACTAAACAAGCTTATTTAGCCAAATTTAATATTGTACTTCATTACAAAGTAATTGAATTTGGCACAGAGGAAGGGGAGTAACTGTGTTGCTAGCTGATTTATGAAGAAAAGCTCTTAGGAGGTTCAGGTTTTTTGTTGACTCATGTTAATCATCGGTAACAGCATGCCCTTCTGCTGTTGCCCATCTCCCTTGGGTATGATAGAGCTTGTCTAGTTAAAGGGAGTAACCTTTGCAAATGCATCAACCTGCCTTTTGCTTGAATATACATATGTGTATTTTTGCATGCACACATATTGATATGGATATATCAATATATATAGTGTGGATATGTTTTGTGTGTTTATAGCTGTGTATATTCATGTGTGGATGTTTCTTAATCTTGGCATCACTGATAGATGCTAATTATCACTCAGTAAAAATAAATCTCTGATTTTTGCAGCCTGAGAAGAGAAATAAAAATCCTGGTGCTCAGGACTTTAAAGTTGCTTCAGAGTTGCTCTTCTGCCTGTCGCAGAGCATGAGGACAGAACGTGTGCCTCTATTCTAGTCTCTTTGGTTTCAGTCGCAGCCTTGTGTGGTTGCCTTCCTGGGTGCTGAAGGTGGGCTGGTAATACATTGAACTGTGAAAATGAGCATCTGCAGCACCAGGACATGTCCAGTTTTGTTGTTCTTGCAGGGGCGATGATAACTTTGGGCAAGAGGAGGATAGCAAACTCCTGCTTGTGGCAAAGCCTTAAACAGTCACAGTTTCTGGCTCTCTGAATGTCCCATTTCATGGGACTGTTCTGCTGCAAACTCTGCCAGCAGGGCTACCCTGAGGGCTTTTGTTTGCAGGCAGAGCTCCGAAACCATGAATTTATACTCCACATTAAATGCAAGTCAAGGCATGTGATTATGTTCCCTTCACACATGCTAAGATTTTTTTTCTGTTGGCTTTTTACGCTTTTACAAAACGACAGAATTTTGTTAACCTGCACATGCTAGGAGATGTGGCCCATTATGATCCTTTTCACAATCTGCGATGTCGCATGGTCCTCTGAGTTCACTGGGTAGCTCACAGCTCAATCAAGAGAACATGACTCGGAAAAAAAAATTCATCAAATTTAATGGTGGAAATTCCATCACAACTTGCACAATTTTTTAATTATTTCCTGACATTTTCATATGCTGCAGAGGATGGTATTGGGTATTATCTATGCTATTAAAACTTTTATGAGTGATTATTTGCAACAACTTAATAGTAGCAATACAAATCAATTACAGACTGGTTTTAATCATGGAATTGGGGGCTGTGTTTTTCAGAGAAAGGCAAGGGAATTTTTGCATGTCTTCATTTGAAAGAAGGCTTCCTTTGATCTGATGAACAACCGAGCATCAGCAGCTAAAACCTGTCATTATGTTGCTGCAGGGTTAGTGAAATTATCGTTCTTGTCTAATCTAAAGAAACGCAATTCATGGATGCATTAAACCTTTGATCTGGATCTGCATCTCCTCAGGTGAAACAATCTTCCTGAATCATCTCTAATTGAGCAATGTGATGTGTTTATACAGAACCAGAGACCAGAGTGGCAGTTGAAAGATTTAGATAGTACCACATTCTTCACTAGGAAGCTAAAATCAGTTAGAAAGGAGATACAAAACTAGTCTTTGATCAGAGAAGACTGCTGCCACAAAGGCCTGACGTGCAAGCAGTCCCTTCCTACTCGGTGAGACTGGCTTGCCAGCAGCAAGGTCTGTTTTCCCGCGAAGGTTTCCAGCATCAGGCCCCAGGGGAGTCGGAAAATCTGTGGGTGTTCAGCGGTAGCTGTGGCTATGTGGAGGTGACTCCTGGTGACCTTACAGGAGTTTGCAGTTGACGGGATCATTATCAGATGGCTGCTGTGTCTGGGGATGCAGCTGGTCGTTAAGAAATGAGGCTGCAGCAGGATAAAAACCAGGTAATTTGCACATACAGAGCTGCAAGAACACGCAAGTTACATGGATATAGTGGAGTGTGTTGAAAGAAAAAAGACGCAGACATTTGTTAATAAAGTTAGAAGCCTCGTTCTGCTCTCAGTTGAGTCAAAGGTGATTCTGTTATTGATGGGAATAATAGCAGTGGCAGTCAGCCCTATTTTAGAGAATTATATCAACAAAATCCATCATCCTAGCCTTACAAAAACGCACTGATAGAACTTTCCAGTGATACAGTCCAATTTTATCTGAAATCTGACATTTGTCTAGAACTGCAAATGCATTTTTCTGTTGCTATTTCATATATGGCTGGGAAAGCCTGTAAATATCCATAGAAACTAAGCAGAACAAATTCTGAATGACTAGCTCTGCTGTTACTGCTGTTATTTTAACGCGCCTTATCAGGGTGTGTACATCTGTAGTTGGCAGAACGACACATCTGTGCTGTGTGGATAGTAGCTGTCAGAAAATAGTGAAAGCATTGACAGCTCTATTTCACAAACTTGGTTTTCAAATTCTTTGGAGTGTTTCGGAATTGTAATGTCTCTGATCCTTCAGGATGAGAAAACAAATGCAAACATAGTCCTTCTTAGGGAAAGGCTAGATTTTTTTTTTTTCCAAGTGTCCAGGGGGTCTTATCCTCCTAGATTCATGGAGGAGGATTAGTAGCTGTGTAGGAGAAATATGGATGTGACCTTGTGCTTCAGTGGGAACAGGGTTCTCCGTGAAACCCTGTATGCCACTGCTGGGCTAGGCAGTATCGTAGTCTTGGAGGTTGCCTTCATGTCTCTTTGAAATTCTACAAAACTGTCAGGAGATGTCTGCATGTGGCATCTTATGGCTCCACGTTCTTCATCAGCTAGCTCTTGTTTCAGAAATAGCTGGAGCTGCAGTTGGGTGGAACTGGGTGTTGGGCTGTGGGTCCTGGTTGATGAAATATGGAGGGTGCAGCCCCACGTGTAAGGTAGGAAACGGCCAGTGGGACTGGCATCTTGGGCTAACAGAACTGAGACCCCACCCAGATGAAACAAGGCTAATTACTTATTACGTCTCATGAGCTGCTAGGTGTTTTTATCCATTCTAATAGAGAAATATTCCCATGTCACTGGGTTTTGATGCTTAAAGCTAATGAGGAAGAAACATGACCTATTTTTTTAGTGCTGAGAAATTTGCTTTTATATCTCATCTGCAGTAAGTACAGAAGATCCAGCTGGGAATGCTTTACTCATTGTTACAAAACAATGTGACTGATAAATACCTAGAACTAGTTCACAGCGTTTTCAGTGCTCTGCTGACTCACCGTGTCACAAAAAAAGACAATTGTCTGCTTTCATCTTAAAAGTCTAGGTGAGAAACATGTTACATAATGGAAGCTGATGTGAATTTTTTGTTAGAGGAATTTTTTGGTTTTAAATTTAAATTTTTATTTGCAGAATTTAGAATAGAATAGTTCAGTTGGAAGAGACCTACAGTGACCATCTAGTCCAACTGCTTGACCACTTCAGGGCTGACTGAAGGTAAAGCATATTATTAAGGGCGTTGTCCAAATGCCTTTTAAATAGTGACAGGCTTGGGGCATGGACTACCTCTCTCGGAAGCCTGTTTTAGTGTTTGAACACCCTCTTGGTAAAGAAATGCTTCCTCATGCCCAGTCTAAACCACCCCTGAGGCAGCTCTGAACCATTCCCATGTGTTCTACCACAGGATACCAGGGAGATCAGCATCTCCTCTCCATATTTCAGAACTTTGCGGTTCTCGACTACTTTGCTGAACTGGGACTTTACTAGGAAGCAAAGGATATTCTTCAGAATCAAATAAATTACAGAAATAAAAAGAAACATATGAATAAATGTAATATAGCATGGAGAACAGAGAACAATTTACATTTAATTAGGAGGTACTAAAGAGTACCTGAATTAATAAGGGTTGAAGTTATCATACTTGGTATTTATGTTTACTATACATTTTGAAAAAGAAGATAGATATTGCTTGTTGAAAGGGTTTCTTTCATGATGCAAAGTGCTTGCTATAAATATGCCACTTGGACAAAAGAGAACAGTACACGGAGAAGTTTAGAATGCTAAACAGGAGATATCAATTATTCTCTGGCAACTTTGAGACATCTCTGTTGTAAAAATGCATGAAAATAGCACTTTAACCACTCTTGAATTACTGAAATATATGGTCAATTACAAACAAAAACATCTGTCTGTTGCAAAAAGCTAACTGCCAGCTAGGGTTTGAATTATTAGTCTTTTGAAATTAATTTTGGTCCTGCAGAATGGTTCCATCAGAAGTTGTTTTTGATAGCTGAGCAGTACACTTTATGAATCCCTGAAATCTTCCAGGCTGTTCAAAGTTTCTCCTCTCTTTTGTGCTAGCCACTAGGATCCCCAACATTGTTTAAAAAAAAAAAAAAAAGTCCTACCTAACATATAATTCTAATAATTTTGAAACTTCTTGGCTTGCTGTTGGCCGAGACATTTTTAAAAACAGACCAAATTAGCAGCATGCTCTGGTAATCTGCCCTGGTTTAGTTAGACACCGAGGTGAAGAACAACCAGTATGCCTTCCCAGTGCCCTCACAAGAAAATATAACTAGGAAAGGTCCTGTATCTATAGTACAAATCTAATTTCAAGTGTGCATTTTGTCAAATACCATTGACAGAAGTTTTCAGGATGAACTTCTTGCTGTAGGTTACAATCCAAACTGGCAGCAGGTTTTGCAAGCTTTCCTACTAGAACAACCACCCGTGCATCCTGACCTTCCATCTGGCAGTCACCTGCTGCTTGCAGGCTAGGCTGGGGATCCTCTCACTACATTTCTCGGTCTGCACGGAGTTCTCTGGCTGCCCGGCTGTCAAGGTTACTCTGATTTGGTGCTGCCTGCCTGTACACTCAGTGGGACTTTCAAGTTCAGGTTCAGCTCCTGTTGCAAAATCTTCAAGTTTCACTTTGGTTTAGCCATTTTTTTATTTCCACAAGCAATGCTGGTATTTTGGTTTCACATTGAAGCAACAGAATACAAATTCACATCGCTCATGACAAGATAGAGCCTGCTTCAATGGTATTCTTTTGGTGGGAAGTGATGAGCCAAGATTGGGGTCTCATAGCATCTGGTTTCTTCCAATCCAGCAGAGACTCGTGTAAGCAGATTTTCAACCACTGCAGGAACACATTGTTCCTACTGCAAGAAGAAATTAATGATAGAATCGCATATTCCATTTGTGTACATCTTTGGCAAGTTTCGTTTCCTGAAATACAGATGAAATAAGAAGTAGACTTGGGAGTGAATTTAGAGGCTTTCTCAGCTGCACACAGCTCAGAGGCACCCAGCATGGCACTGCCTGTAGCTGATATTTCTGTAGAACCTTCTCTTTTTCCTTTTTCGGTCTTTTGCCTTTTTCTGTTTTTTTTTCTGTATCCGTTTCACCTTTTTCCTTTATGCTTCCTGGAATAATAGCAAGTAAACCCTTGAGCAGATTCTTGTATTCTCTTTGTTTTGTGCAGCGGTAGATACAGTTGTACTTGCTGAAGACTCCTCTGTGTTTGAGTGTTACTTAGTTACTTGCACAGAGAACAACAGTTTCTTACAAACTGCCTTAAGGAAGAGCTTTTCCCCTCAGCTTGTAATAGGTATACATACCCAGAAATTGGTTTAAATGCATTTTATCATAGTGCAACATCTGACAAGGAAAATCAGAGGTTAGCATTGGGCGCTGGAGTCTTCTGTAGCTGTTCAGAAAAAGAAAATCATGTTTTCCCTTGCTGACTCTCTGTGATTAGGAGTCTTCTGAAGAACAAACCTGGCATTTCTTAAACACTGGACTCTTTCAAATATGCCATATGTGTATTGCACAGAGGTAAAGGTGTGCAGGTTGCTTGGCTGAGCAGTGTCTCAGCAGCTCCCAGGGACCTGCGGACTTAGCTCACAGAACACTGAACAGATTGCCCTCCCAGTTCCCAGCGTATTTCACATGGCGTGCCCTTAATTATGTCTCTGTAAGCAAGCGGAAGACTGCTGCTAGCAGGAGACCGGGGCAGTGCAGGCTGCATGTGGCCACTGTTCAGGGACTGCTCTGTATCTTTTCAGATTAAACAGTTCTGTGCTCAATTTTTAGGTAATTGAAACATTTTCTTGAGAATGAAGTGTTGAAGGTATTTTCACCTGTTTGGAGGTCTGTTCTGAGGAGACGGTGTTTTCATTCTGTCACATGTAATGCAATCTTTGCTACAGCAGGTAGCCACTTGGTTTGCTTTCGGGGATAGTTAAGCAATGTTGACTTTTTTTAATTTTTATTTTTTTAAATTTCTTCTTTCTTACCCTACACCTCACCACAGCTTCTCATCTCCTTTTTTCCTTATGTACACAGGATGGGTTGTATTTTCCTGTGCCAAGAACAGTGAATTAATCATACAAACCTTTGTAAAGGTCTGTCACAGCACTGCCATCTCTCTACAATAAAAATTGCCAGGGTCTCCTAAGCCAGGCAAAGAAAGAAAAATTGCCAGAAAGTCTCTGCTACAGGTTGCAAATGTAACCAGACCATGAGGATTTGCACATCAGCCTTGTGAACATGTGAGATTGTTTTTCATTCCTTCTTTATGAAAGCAGAAACACAGTGGAAACAGAAGAATGCAGATGCTGCTTAGCGTGTTTGGAAGGGGCATCGCCTCCTCCTTGCTTTTCTGAGGTTGGTATGTGTAAGCTTGCAGTTAACGCTGTTGGGAGTTGTATTCATTTGATGTGCTTAGGGCTTGCACAGGATCTCCTTATTGTCTGGGGGTGTGTGTTAAGACTCATCTGTAGGACCAGTCATTCTTCAGCTTCTGCTGAGCCATTTTATTCAGGTGTGGTTTTGCTACTGGATATAAATCGATGAGATTGTGGTGCTGACATTTTTGATGCTCCTTCCTGTGTTCCCCTGGTTCCTGCATTGTGCTTGTGCAAGAAGAGCTACGGGAGCTGCTTGGCAGGAGGGAGGAACATCGCATCATCTCCGTGACAGCCAGCATTGAGATCTGCTTAGTTGTATCGTCAAACTGCATCCTAAAGGTGCCCCTGCCAATGCAATATATTCAGTTTTCAGCTGAGTCAGTGAATAGATAACGTGGCTGCTGCAGTTCTGGAGTAAGGGCAGCATTGGGAAAGAGTGACCAGGTTGAAAGAGAAGGAAGGGAACCAGCAGGACCGTCTCCATCTGTTGAGGTACAGGTCTGGATAGACATCTGCCAGTCTGTGAAACTAGTTTTTGAGGTAGACTTAGACATACATTATTTTGGTTTTTTTTTTTTTAAATGTCAAGACTTCTAAAATGCGTTTGTGGTCTGGCAAGCCAGCTTAGAAGATATTAATCATGAGGCCGTGTTCTGTTCTCAGCATGTGTGGTCTGAATATTTTTTGGGGTGGGATTTTGTGTTGGAAAGCTGCTGTCAGTAGGCAAGCCTTTCTAGTAGAGAATTTCTTCTGAAAACGGGTTCAGGAAGCACAGAGAGGGGAAAAAGAAGGAAATTGTGACCTCTTGGAAGTGATGAGAAGCTCCCAGGGAATTTTGGATAGAGGATAATATCTGGTAACACTACAGGCTCGGGGGAGAGTGGCTGGAAAGCTGCCCAGCAGAGAGGGACCTGGGGGTGCTGTCGACAGCCGGCTGAACATGAGCCAGCAGTGTGCCCAGGTGGCCAAGAAGGCCAACAGCATCCTGGCCTGTATCAGCAATAGTGTGGCCAGCAGGACTGGGGCAGGGATTGCGAGCACTGGTGGGGCTGCACCTTGAATCTCTGTTATAAATTCTGGAATGGCGCTTGGGGGGGGGGGGGGGGGGGGGGGGGAAATCCAAAGAAAATGTTTAGTGCTAAGATAAATTAATTCAGGGGTGCTGAAGGTCAGACTAGATAATCCCAGTGGTCCCACCTGGCCAGGCCTGAGTATGTCTTTGGAGTATTTCTCCAAAGCAGCCTGAAAGCATATCCTCCTGTTACCTGTAGCAAGTCAGTATAAAGGAAGGAAAACTGGGGCAGAAAGACAGGATGCGTTATCTGCGATAGATTTTCTCTGTAAATCAGGCTGCTGAATAAGTGATTAGCTCATTTGAGCAGTTTTGTATATCAAAATGGACATTGTGTTTTTGGTGCCCTTTAATCCTAATAAGGAGACCAGCTCTAAATACCAGGTTAAAATACAGATGTCTCTGGGGAATTCTTCCTGTTTTACTTTTGTGAACAGAAATATAGATTAACGGTAAAACTAAACCTAGAGAAATGATGTTTAGAAAGCAATCACCCTGCTAAAAATACAGGAGACTAAGATCAAATTATAATGGTAGACTATTAGCTCTGTCTGTGTTTTTTTTTCACCGCATTAAAGATAGATGAGGATCATGTTATGTAACGATTTTCCTCTGAAACTTCACAATGGATATGTATTTTGATGGTCCCGCAGTGTCTTCTGATGCACTGCAATGTATTAAAACCAAAATATTTGGATGCTAAAGCAGTCTATCCTGTAAGAATACAGATGCTTCCTCAAAGTGGTGTATGAATAGCCACAAACGGAGTTTTTCTGAACGTGGTATCTCTGATTATATAAATACTCTTTCAGGTTCCTTTCAGTTGCATCACACTCTGGAAAACTCAGAAGGAGCAAGGTACAAGGCTGGGTTTCACAAAGACAACCAAAGTATCCACCTCGATAGTTTGTCAAATGAAGATTTATTTTTCTCCACTGGGCTCTTGACTGGAGCTCAGCCTCTGTGTAGGCTCGTGAGGCAGGGAGACTGACACCGCTCTTTGGGCCGTGTTGTCTTTGCTCAGTGTTTCGTGCGGTTGAATGCTGGAAGGTCTCAGAGCCTGGAGTAACCGCAGATGAGAGCTGCAGGCAGGGTCGTGAGGCTGACGTACTCCTGCGGCACAGATCCAGTTGTAGAGGAAGACAAAGGTCCTGTGGTTTTCTTGGGGAATAATCAGCTGGCTTCTGTTGTGGCAGATGCTCTGAGCATCCTTCTCAAACAACAAGGCACAATTTAGTAGGATTTTAAATGTAGCTAATGCTCTTGTTTCAGTCTACAGAAGTAACTTAGGGGAGGAGAAGAAGCTGCTTTTTTTGGCTGAAAATTTTGGGGCATTTTGTTTAAATGTATGCAGCTGGCACATCCGCAGTGATAACTTGTGCAGATGTCATGGAAAATTGCAAGGCTTCTGGCTGAAAAAAAAAACCTCACAATTTATTTCACTTCAACATCTTAATTAGTTTTATTAAAAAAAAAGTAGAGATTAGGAAATGTGGGTTTGTGGGAGAGTTCTCATGGTGCAAACAGTAAGAGGAAAATATTTTCATCTTTCACGTCCACATCAACAAGAGAATTTTATCTTTGCAGCTTTTTAGGGAGATAATAAAAGACATGTTGTCTTCGGTACCAGCGGTGATGTGATGCAGTAATTTTGCTGTTGTTGATGGTGCATTATTTGCACACAATTTTAGGAGCAGCCTTCTGTATGAAAAAGTGATCTTTTCACATATGCCTATAAAACCCCAGCAGTATATGTAAGAAAAGGAAAAGAATAAGACACCGAGACACAAACTTACTGTGCAGCTCACTTCTTAAAGACAGTAATCATTTAAGAGCTTTGTCTTTGGAGTTTCTTCAGATGGCTACTCTCTTATTTCAAGGAAACAGTGGTTCTGTTAGCATTACTTCCAAAAGTTACGTATTTTTGTGGTGCATTTAGGTAGACAGGCACATTCACTTTAAAAATCCTCTGATTTCCAAATAGCATCTAGATCATGAGATACCCACAGGGATGGTTCATCCACCTGGGCTTTGTGCCAGTCAGCAACTGCGTGGATCTGACACTCCAGGAATACTGAATTTTTTTTCTTGAAATAATGCTGTTGATGGTAGCTGTAAGAAATACAGTATATAATTTATAGTTCCTTTCTGACATAATTTCATTAAGTAGGTGCGAGAAATACAGTATGTGCTGAAGAGAATGCAGAGCAGACCTGGCTGAATGAGCCCAGGTGGGTTTCCTTGGCCCTACAGACTTCATTACAAAGGTTGCTATCTTGGTGTAAAGTCCTGTTTGAGGCAGGAGTAGTCTTCACCTGGGTGTATGTGTTTGAAGCCCAGCTAGCTATTAAGGGTTGATCTTAGCTACAGTGAGCTAAAAACTGCCGGTGTTCTGCCTCTGTTAGGCTTTTGTACAAAGATTATCATCTCTTGGAGGAGCAGAAACCCCACACGTTTAGTATAAACCTCATGCTTTTTTTTTTTTTGCAGTGAGTTAATTTTCAAGAGATGAGATCATGCTTATTTTTAGGCATGTGTGTTATGCAGACAGACACTCTTAATTAGAGATTCAGCAAGCCTTGTTCAGGGAACTGTCGAGCTGCATTTTAAAAGATGTGTGGGTGTCTAGGAAAACAAAAATGTGTGGAGCTGGGGTGTTTTGTTTTTTTTTCAGATGTACCGACATGTTTATTTCAATAAACACTTCCAGGAGTAGATTCTTCCAGGACTTGCCAGGTTGCTTACCTTGCATTTCTAGCTGCTTGCATACTTAAAAAATGTAGCTCCTAATGACTTTGAAAACCAGCTACCTCTTTCAGTTCCCACGTCTGAAGAGTCCCATACAGAGTATTTTTTTCAAAGCATCTTTAGGGAGCAAAGGCTGAAATTCCCACAGTTGAACTAAAGATGCAGCCTTCTAGAAATGAGGTGGGGAAGTATAACCTTTACCAACTTGTAAAGAAACAGTGTTTAACTTCTATGAACATAAAACTGAAAAAAATATTTTCTCCTTTGCCTTTGAGTTTGTGACTTCCCATCCTGTGGAAGTGGGACAGGAGAGGAGGACTGCTCTCAGGTTTGTAAGCGCGTCAGTGTTACGGTGGACTTGCTCTGAGTATTGTTTTTTTCCTCTTTCTTTCATCCAGATAAAGAAGAGGCAACAAGATGTAGTGAGGTTTCTGGAAGCCAATCGCATAGAGTTTGAAGAAGTGGATATCACAATGTCAGAGGAGAAAAGACAGTGGATGTATAAAAATATTCCTGAGGATAGGCAGCCTGCGCAAGGCAATCCACTGCCACCGCAGATATTCAGTGATGATCGGTACTGTGGAGTAAGTAGCTGGTAACGGTTCTCAACTGATGATATATTAGTATACCCTGTTGGCCATTTAAAAAGCTGGGAATTGCTGTTGAGCTTTCTCTAGTAGTATCTGAATGAATGTTGACAGTTTGGGGCAATAGGAGCAGGTAATGATCATGCAGTGAAAGTTCACATCGTTCATCTGTAAATCCCAAGGTTGTCTTCAGCTAGTGGATTCCCTTCACAAACATAAGAATTTGTAATGTCAAATGCTTCATGTTCAACCTGTTGATGGTAAAGTCCCTCATGAGATCACTATAAGCTGTGGATTTATGGTTTGAGGTACCTGATAGACTGGCTCATGGGAGAAAGGGAGGTTTGAGATGCCACCCTGCCTGCATCAGGCAGTAATTGGATAAGGTTTGTCTGGGAGTTAATTCAGTAGGAGGATGAAATGGGGAAGATGGTCTCTGTGGTTATGATAGCTGGAGCAGAGTGAAAGTGGGTATTATGTGGCTTTCAAACTACAATGTGGTGATGATACATCCAAGCTGGTTCTAACTTAGTCCCTGCCAGCCTCAACAGTGCTGTAACGCACTGCTTCTAGCTAACGGATGGCTCAGATGTGCCGAGAACCCGTGAACTGCAGTGACATTGTTAGCTTCCTGCAGGAAGCCCGTAAGAGTGATTTAGGATCCTCTGCAACAAACAGATTGGGTATGATGCAGCAGCTAACTGGCTTCCTGAAGCAAGGTGTTTAACATCCCTTCCGTATGCTTTGTGTTGGCCTTACTCAGCAGTGTAACTCGTATCTTTCTACGTCCAGGTAAAAAATGTCAGTTAAAGAAATGTATCTGGGACATGGAAGGGATTTTGACCCTCACTTAGGGATGAGCCCTTCACTTAAAAATAACATTTTCGTTGCTCTGTGTGATTTTCGTTTACCTGGGAAATACAATGTTTTAAGCTGCTGTTTCTCACCCTTTCAGCTTGTCTTCATAGCGTGTTTTAACCCACTCTTAGAAATTGCTGTTTAGAATTAGCAAGGAAGATGTCATGCAGCCTGTGAGATGGTCTCGTTAATCTGTCTGCTCAGCTGATAGCTGTTCTGGTTGAGCAGGGTTAATCCTATTACTAGACTTCACTGTCTGCATGAACATCTTTAAAGAGCAAACATGCTTTGAAAGAAACCGTTTTCTAGGATGAAGGAAGAAGTATGTGCAGGATCTCTGAAATTCATCAGTTAGCCTGCGGCGTTAGTTAATGAAGTGCTTAGGTAATAAGGCTGGAGGCAAAACATTAGGCAGGAGGCAAAGGATGACCTTGTGCTGGAAAGGGCAGTAAAATATCACGATTAAATGAAGTCAGCAGATATTGCATATCTTCTTTGCCTTTGTCATTTCCACAGAGAGTGTGTTCATGTGTTTATCTTAACATAAATAAATAAATAAAATCACTATTAAATAACTGAAGCTGAAAAAAATACCCACAGAGTTTTCTGTTAGTTGAGTTAGTGAAAATTGTAGCTTATTATTCCTGATTTTTGGCCAGGCAATTTCTAATCCAATTTGCTCTATTAACAAACACGGTCTGTTTTGCTGACTGCCAGTTCTACAGTCTCCAAGAAACGGCTTGTGTACTTATTCTGGCTTGTGCATGGTTACTGACAATACAGACTGACAATACAAACTGCTCAGATCCATTGCTGTTCCTCTAAATGTGTGGGGGATAGACAAGGCAAAGCGAAATAAGTACACTTCTTATTTTGTTCATGTTATTTCAATAGAGGTTCACAAGCATATGGCGTATGAGCCATGGCTCCATGTCATGTTCATAGCCATACTATGTTATTAAAAGCATTAATAGTTTGGTTTTTTTTTCCTCTCTATTTTCTCTTCAGTAGAAAACCTGAGCAATGTGCACAAGGGTATTATCACAATAGAGTAAATCTGAAATCACTACAGTGATCTTGCTCTAGTAAGTGCCATGTAAGAGTAGGGAAATGATAGTGCCTTGTGCGTGTTCCAAAAGGGGACTCATGCACTTTGCATAAATAAAAGAAAAGTGGAGGTAATTTGGAAAAGATCAAAAAAGAGGACAAGTAGAACCGTAATAGGAGCTGGTTGGGTTGTTGGGCATTGAAACCAGTTGTGTCTTGCCTGGTTCCTTCCAAGGCTAATCTTCAGTTGGTTTTAGTGGCTCCTGCTGTAGTACTTTGACATATAGCTATGACATACAACTCAAATAATGGGTTATTTTCTGCTAAGGTTAAATCTCCCAGAGGTACACAGAAGGTTTCCCCGTCCTTCTGTATAACCCACCAAATGCACCCTGGCCTTGAGCAAAAGGAACCCATGAGCGGGTTTGCCTTTTCCCGAGGCAGGAGCAACGCCCCCTGTCTTTCCCAGACACTGCTCTCCACAGCAGAGAGGCTTCACCCACTTGACTTGTTTGATCATGGCACATGTTACACGTTCATGGGTAACTTGTTCCATAGCTTCAATGGTCAGGTCTACTCCTCGATCACGAGCCCACAGATACAGTCTGTGCATTGCATCTCTTCCTAGGTGTCCTGATGTGTCATGGGCCCACTGAGCTATAAATAGCTCACTTTTATAGAATCATAGGATCGTAGGATGGTTTGGGTTGGAAAGGACCTTAAAGATCACCAAGTTCCAACCCCCCTGCCATGGGCAGGGACACCCTCCACTAGCCCAGGTTGCTCAAAGCCTCATCCAGCCTGGCCTTGAACCCCTCCAGGGATGGGGCATCCACAGCTTCTCTGGGCAACCTGGGCCAGTGTCTCACCACCCTCACAGTGAAAAATTTCTTCCTAATGTCTAGTCTAAATTTACCCTCTTTCAGCTTTTCAGAGAGTCTTTTCAGAGAGTCTTTTCAGACTCTCTCCAACAGGTCCAGGTCTTTTTTTATGTTGGGGGCCCCACATCTGGACACAGTACTGCAGGTGGGGTCTCACGAGAGCAGAGTAGAGGGGGAGGATCACCTCCTTTGACCTGCTGCTAATGCTTCTTTTGATGCAGCCCAGGACACGGCTGGTTTCTGGGCTGTAAGTGCACACTGCCGGCTCATGTTCAGCTTCTCATCCACCAACACCCCCAAGTCCTTCTCCTCAGAGCTGCTCTCTATGCCATACTTCATTTCCTTTACAAAGTGGCTCCTGGAGGAGAAGGAGAAAGGCGTGATGGCTAATCGTCTCCACGAGGTGGTTCCCAGAGTACTGGGATGGTAGCAGTGCAGGGGCCAAATATCCGATTAGGCTCAAGGCCAATGTTTTTATCATGGTTCTCCCAGGCAAAACAAAAGGAAGTGATAAGCAACATGGCAAACGGCAAAAGCTGAAAACAGCCATTAAAAAGCTGGAAGAAAGGGAGCAAGCAACAGAGCAACTGAGGAAAAAACAAATCGGCATCAAGAACAAGCGAGTCAACGTCATGACCAGCAACACAAACTAAACAGATAAACCATCTGTAAATTGAGTCTAGAACACTCTGATCCAATCTGTCATTATCATGAACATTTTGAGTCCCTGTTCAGGAGCCAAAAAGGTCTGTTGTGGGTTGACTGCAGCCAGCAACCATGCAGCTGCTTGCTTCCCCTACCCCCCTAGAAGGACGGTGGAGAAAATAGGAAGAGCCAAAGCAAGAGAACTCATCAGGTGAGATAAAGAGAGTTTGATAAGTGAAGGAAAGGGGAAAAAAACCAAGTGGTACAAATGCAGACACCCACCATCTCCCAAAAGCAGACCAATGCCCAGCCAGTCCCTGAGCAATAGCTACCTTGGAAGACTCACACCAACCACTCCCCAGTTTTTTATGGGCATGATGTTGTATGGTATGGTACTTTGCTGTGAAGAAAGTTAGCTCCATCCCAGCTGGACCCAGTTAAAACATGATGATGAAGACTGTAGTTCATTTTCTAAGTTTTCACTAACTAAATCCTTTGCTTTCAAGGTTACAGAAAAATTCCTAAATGCTCTGCCTCCTATTGGGAAATTATTTTACGGAGCCACATCAGTGATTTTGCGTGTGAGTTACTCGGATTTTTCTAAAGTACTGCTGGTAGGATCCAACATAGTACAAACTATTAAATATCCTGCAGGTTAAAAACACTATTTACAAGAATGAACAAATAATTACTTATCCTTCCTTATTGCTTACTGTTACCTTTTTTACACAGACCATGGAAAGCCCAGACAGATGGAGAGATCACTGCAGGTTGGTGCATTAGGGCCAGATTCACAGAGTGACTGTGAATGATGCCAAGCTCTGAAATGCCTAAATTTGGGGCATGTGGCTTCTGGAGTGCAGTTTGCAGCCCCCAGCTAGGGCTCTAGCTTCTTCACATGGTAGGTGAGGAGCCACAGGTACACGTATGCAAACAGAATCTGCAGTAGCCAGAAGATTGGACATGGAGAGCTCTCGAAGCAGAAAGCAAGAAATGCTGGAAAAGTGATGTCTGAAATTAGGTCTGTGCCTCACACCTTCCTCTTCTGCTTTCTCTGAAATCTCCACAATTGAATACACAACACTTCTTAGACTAGGAGTGACTCCTATATCTTTCAGAAGACTGGAGATCTCCACTTCCCAGTGAAACTCTATTTTAAACCTTGCAAAGCTGCAAGTTAGCACTTTGAGACAGTGACAGTTTTATATGCAGGGATCTGTCACTGCTGTGAGATCGCCTGAAATTTAGGCCAACCAAAATTAAAAGGAAATCTGTTTCCAGGTGGGAGTTGGAGCTGGAGGGAAAATATTTACATAGCAGGCTGACTTTTTTTTCTTCTTTTGTTTTTTTCTTCTTGAAAGCTACTCATATGGTTTTGAGTGTTAGGGTAAGTCCTGACAGTGCCTAGCGGGCAGCAGTAGAGTCAGAGATACGTGATATTTATTGTCCTTTACTGAAATGTAATACATGGATATCAACTCCATCAAAACAGTGAAGGCCTATAGACAAGAAAGAAATTAAAACAGGCTGCTGAAAGAGATGCAGTGTTCTCGAGAAACTATTCAGTGCACAGGCGATTACTGAGGCACCGATATCTGTACTGTTAACCATCGGTCTCTTCTGTTTTTATAAAAGATCCTGAAAAGATTTATGCACATTTCTATTTCCTCCTTTTTTATATGTGTCAAGTGATGAATCAGTAACTACTCACAGATAAGAGAAAGAACAGGAAAGAAAGACTGAAGAAAACTAGCTAGAGGCCACCTCTGGGTTTCTGCCCTGGCCTGTCGTTGTGGAGTTTGTTGTTATTCTTGTGCCTACAGATGCAGAGAGCTTGAACTCTCTTTCCAGATCCTCAAGCAACGTGGCAGATGTCACCTTAGTGTTTACTTCAGGAGCTAGGGCAGTTGGGGGGCTAATTTGATATTCAGCAAGTCTCCGTTCAGTTCCCTGCGCCCTTGGAGGGGTCTTACCCAGCTCGCTTAGAGTCTTGGTGGTCCGGGTCCGTCTTTAGAAAAGGGATAACCTTGCGAGATGAGAGTTAGTGTGAATAACCCGGAGATCATAAAACAGCTGTTAGGGTTTGATGATGCTGAACATTTCTTGATTGTTTTTCCTGTCAGAGGTAGAGTTTCCCGTATTGTCAAGCTAAGATGGTGTTTGAAATCACTCTTAGTTACCTTTTGCAGTTGGAAAAAGTTATGACTGCCGTAGTTAGGTAACTCCCTGACCTTTCCATCCCTTCCTCTTCTCAAATTCCTGCCGTGGTCTGGTTTGATAATATTCTTATCTAAACAATTTGTAAAATAAGATGACAAGCTGGACGGTGCACAGAAGGGGGAGATGGCACCTGCTCCCATCCATAGTACTTACTGTTCTGCCACTGGCTCCCCTGAATTTTCCCCAGGTGGACACTACGCTGGTTTGAGGCGTTCAGTGCTTGCTGAGGGAAGCCCCTCTGCACCTGGATTCCCTGTCTTAGAGGTGAGGCGTACGGGTTCTTGGGTAGTTGGTGTCTGTGCATCTTGTCAGGGTTGCTGAATGAATGGCAAACGTCACATCAGCCTGAGTTTGTCATGTACTGTCCGAACAATACAGCTGCTGCTGACATCTGCTCCCTTTTATTAAGCCTTTGTTTCTGGAAGCCTCCTGCTAAAGAGATTACTGAAAAACATCTGGCCCTTAGGAGAGGAGTAACAGGTTGCTTTGTAGAGTCAATTGTATGAGCTCTTTAAAAATCCTGTGCAGAGATCTTGTCAAAAGGTTAGATAATTGAAAACTGTCATGTTTAGATTGTCCTGTGTTGTGCAGACAAGATCATCTTATTTTTGTGTATTTATATAATAATAAAAACCATCTGCCTATGCATATATACATACGCTCGTTCTCCAAGGAGAGCTGTGCTGAGTAAGAGCTTTCCATTGTAATCCTAATCAGATCAGTAAATGAATGTCATCTGTTCTGGAGGACTGGACTGCCCTTTTCGGGAAGGATGCTAACAGCTCGTTCTCAGTGGCGTACAGTATTAACTCAGCAGCAAAGTGCTGAGTCAGTGCATTTGAACTGGGAGTTCCCTATTACTTGTAAGAGCAATTCCTTCGGCCCTTCTGTAAGAATGTGGAGATCATAATCAGATAGTAAAAAAAATTGACAAAGAAAAACAAATTCAAATAGCATGCCAACAGACTAATTTTTAAGTGCTGTCCAATAATCAATGAATTTTTAAAAATATCTATGCAAAGCAGTGCAAGCTACATTTGGGCAGGTTCCCTGTTTTTCTGCTTTTCGGTGTGGTAAGGATTGGTTTTCTGCTTCTAGGTCTTGTAAGCAATAAGAATTTGTCTGAGATGTTTGACCAGCTCACTCTTGTTGCAAACTAAGAGCAAACAGTAATAAAGCCAACTTGCTTGTTGAACTAAACTTACTGGAAGGGATTTTTTTCGCAGTTACTGTCTAACGTTCTCCTAATCTCAGTTGCATAATGGATAGACAGTGTCTGTAGAATTGCTAATTGTAAATGAAATCTACGTTGTGTTAATGCTTTGCTTTGACTCTCTGCCACCATGGTTGTGTTGTGTTCCTTGAAACACAAACAATTATTTATGCTGACCTGCAGTACTGCCAGTTTTAACTTTGGTGTGCAGTAAATAGTTTCTCCCAGCAGTGACAGTGTTTATTTAAACAAGCCTCAGTGTACCTGCTTAACAAAATGCTGAGCCCAATTAATTATGGCAGTGTCTCTAAACACATCACTACGGCGATCTGGTTTCCCAGCACCAGGAACACAGCACACTTGGTATCCACATCACAGCTGGGATACTGCTGTGGCCAAGCTGAGGTTTGTGAACCTGGCAGATGCTGTTGAGAAAAGCAGAGGCTGCCCTGGAAGTGAGATTTCTAAAGAGGAGAGAATTCCAAGTACCAACAGTTTTCCTACTGGAGTAAATTGCCATAAAACACACGTGGGATACCAGAATGATGTAAGATCTTTGTGTCATAATGAGGAGTTAAACCCAGATTTCCTGAGCGCTTGTCCACTATTTCAAAAACTCTTAGTTTTTGAACTGCTCTTAGTTTACTGTGGCATTTGGGCAGTGGATGGCTGCTGGGATTTCTGCATAATCAAGGCATTAAGAGACTTCTCCTGTCTTTGATTAATCTGGTGTTAGAGGCACAAAGCCACAGCAGCATCTTTTACTTTCAGAATAAACTGCAAGGATTCAGATTTTGAAAACAAAGCTATATATGTGTGAGGCTTGTGTTTGTTTTTTTTTTTTTTTTTCTTTAACAACATACTAAGTGGACAATATTACTTTACTTTGGTGATTACTTTAAAACTTTGTGCAAGACACCTTAAGATAACGAGTGGCCTTAAATGTGTAAGACAGAAGGTCCATCTAGCCCAGTTTTGTCCCGACAGTGGCCATAAGCATATGCCTAGGAAAGACTACAAGCAAGTAGCCTTTCCTAGGCATAACAAGTCTGTTGAGTATTTTCCCTGTCTCTAGCTGTTTTTCTGAAACAAATGTGTATTTAGTAGTTCTTTCTACATTTCTCTTCCATGTACTTCAGCCTTCTGGTGAAGCCATATAAACATTTAGCATCTTTAGTGTGCTCTGACAACGTGCTCCACCGAGCTCTACATCGATTATCGACTGTCCTGCCTCCACAGTGAGGTTCACAGCCTTCCTCCCGTTACCGCTTGGGGTAACTTTGCTCCTGAAGACCTTTGCAGCCGTGGCCTGCCTCTCTGTCCCAGTTCAGAGTCACTCAGCAGGAGCAGGGAAAGCAAAGAAGAGCTTTATGCCGTGCAAGGCCAGCAAGATGTTGCATGATGTAGGTGAGCTGTTAAAACTTCTACAGTTAGCTCTGTTTATTTTCAACAAAGCAAGAGTTTATTAGGGCAGCTAATCCATTCCGCGGTAGCTCTTAGAGCATCTTGAATGCTCTGAGCATCAGAGGGGCTGTTTCTTGCTCGTGGTGGGTGATCAAGCTGCCGTTGACTTTAAGGGTGAGGAGCCAGGCCTGCGACAGTCAGGTGGCTGCTATCCTGTTAAGAAGCCTTTTCTGTCTTGAAATAGCTTTTTACTTACCTTATTTGTACTCCTGTCACTTCTCTATCCCCTCAAACCATCCTGAGATGGTTTTTCTCCTAACTGGCGTTTGTCATTCTTGGTAACCTTTCCTACCCTCGTCTTTGTGATTTATCACCTGTATTTTTGGCTCTTCAACTTTTCCAGAGGCCTGGAGCATCTTTCTGCCACTGATGATTCATGTCCACTGTCTCTATGTACCCTTAGCGTTAGCAGCCTTAATCAGCTACTGATGTTGCCAGAATTTTACACATTAATAATGTGTCATTGGGAGCTCTGGGAAGCACCAAGGATCATAATTTGAAGTGGTATGCTCAAAATTCTATTTGTGCACATAGCTGCCTTTTGAAGTGGGGCAGTGGGTGGCAGTTTGCTGTGCTCATATATTTTCAGATTAACAGCTGCTTTCTGAACGCCTCCAGGGCAGCAGCGGGAGCCGCTTCTTTGCAGAGGGGCAAGGCAGCACTGCTCAGCTGGTCCCAGCAAAGCCGCAGCACCCGCTGGCTTGGGAGAGCTGCTTGGGACAGTGACAAGGGGACTGTAGTAGCTTGCTACCGGTGGTGAAGCCTGGTGCAGAAACAGGGGACCACTGCCTTGCCATAGCCGGCGGATGGTGGTGTCCTTCCTCTGTGCGAGGCAGAGTGTCCCGCAGAGTTTCTCCAGGTGGAGCCCCTTCGCTCGCGAGTTCAGCTCCTGCCTGTGTACCAAGCTCTCAGCTTGGCACCATTTTCCTTCTTCAGCTTCTGGATCTACTGGTAGCGATGGAATGTTCTTGATGTGAGATGGGAATTTTCATGCCGTCAACCGTGGATTTAGTGTCTTTACATGTGTCCCAAACATGCACAGACTTTCTTTCCTTATAACAGTAAGGTCAAAGGCAGAATGTTTTTGGAACATCTGTTATCTCCCCTGTGTTACAGGGTAAGCCAGGGATGTCCGCTCAGAACTCCAACCGTGTGCCAACGCACAACTGATGAGTCCTTGAGGTTGTGTTCCTTGAGATCATGGTTCTCAAAAAATCTCTTAAGAAACTACAGTACTACAGTGATTTTTTTAAAATTTCTATAGAACTATTATGCATTTTTATAACTTTTCACATTTGAATATTTTGGGATCGTATGTTTTCATTGCAGAGATGAGTAGGAAAATTCACCTATTGAAAATTTTACTACTACTTTATCTAAAAGCATGATACTTCTTCCCCCCATCCCCTATGAAAGTAAGAAAGTGTCAATAGCATTTTAGTATGTTTTGCAATGCAGATATTTCAAAACATTGGGAAGATTGCTTCTGGTGGATAGTCTCTTGGGGTTATTAAATATTCTGCTCCCTTTAAAATGAATTGATCCACCGGGTTTTGTGCTGTGAATCCTTCCCTGCTCTGTTTTGCTTTCCAATTTATTTATTTAACAAAGAGTGAAAAACCCCCATGGTCTTAGAGTTGTGATGGTTTTGGAGCTAATTGAAATACTGGGATTCAGGAGAACCCCAGAACTTGAAAATGGGGATGAGAGATGATGACTCACCTGAACAAACACAGAGAGCGTGCCTCTGACAAACCGTTGAGACAACCGGGTGTCTGGGGGCTCAAGGAAACTGCCCGTGTGCTTGGGAGGAGAGGGTGTTCTGGTGGGGAGGGAAAATGATCTTGAGCCGTGCTGCTGCAAAAATGCTTGCAATAGCTGTCCACTATTCGTCTGCTTTAGCAAAATCAGGCTGGACCTTTTCAGGTTGAACAGTGGCCACGCAGTTTTTCAAGTCTTATTGGTAGAGTTCAAGGGCTTAATCCAACATCCTTCTGCAGACCTTCAGTATTACTTATTACTCCTCCAGGTATTCAGTTATTGCCTTGTCCCTTTTTAATCCATGGCATTGTTGGGGTTGCTTTCGGTACTGTTTCAGCTTGTACCATGGTTTAGTTGTGAGATCTGTCTATTCTATTTGGATTTATCATCTGGCTATTAATTGTAAATTTGTTATTTCAGAAATCAGCATCAGTTTGTCACCTTTAAAGATTTTTTTTTTTAGTTGATGTAGAAGTGTTTATTTCCTCTGTTTAATATATGTTTAATTTCAAAGTCAGGTAGAACAGATCATACCTAAAATTAACAGTGAGGGAACTTAAAACTGTGTCTAATATTGTCATATGTCAGCATTTTAAACAGTAATGGCAGTAGTTCTGTGCTCACAATGATGAGCAGCATCTGTCTGCAAAGTCTGTTTTCCAGTCTTTGATGCTGATCACTGCAGGAGATTCTTCCTTCCCTCCCTCCAGAACTGCTGTATTCCCTGGAGTGTTTCCCCCCGCCGGCAGTGAAAGCAAATAAACCTGGTTCTTCCCACAGGGTGAAGTGAGTAATTTTATTCATAGGAAATTACGTATCACACATAGAGAAAACCATGGACCGGAAAAACAGATAGAGGAAAAGCGTGCGCTTTCTCTCTAGGTCCCGGAATACTGATCTACTGCCCTGCTCTATAGCAATGTGCCATGTTTGAAGAAGATAAACACAAAAAAACATCTTAAGAAAGTTTACTCTTTCTACTTATGTCAGCTGATATGATCATGGTACACTCCTGCTGGCGTCTTTCAGGGCTGATGCTTCTAGTGCAGAGGGTTAGGGTGGGAAACTCTGTGCAGCTGTGTTTTTTTCTGGGCTGAGGGTATTTGAATGATTATGCGACTGCAAAGTGTCGCTTGGCTGGCACAGCTGGGCTCACGTTGGTGTAGCAGTACATCAGTGTGGAAATTGGAGTAGAGCATCTTTGTCTAGTGCACCATAAAGGTTTTAAGAGGAATTCAGGATGATTGTAGATCTTATGGGAGGTATATTATCCGTGTTATGGTGACTAGGTATTTTCTGTCCAAACAATCTTTTATTTTACATCGGTGGAGAGAAAAAAAAAGAGAACAAAGAGAAGAAAGTCTTCATCTACAAGCACACACTTTCCTTACAAAGTCATTTCACAAAATACCAACCATCCTTCTGCAAGGATATAGTTGTGAAAACCCAGAGAAACACTGGGGAGCAGAGTGCTGGCCCAGACCACTTTTGCTTCCTGCTTAGGATCCGAGAAGCCAAAATGTAAGAGGATATTGGCTAGGCATGAGTCAACTGGTTGGAAGGTAAAAGAAATTTCCTAATCCTTGCATCTCCCATGATGGCCTTCTGAGAATAACCAGCTCAAAGAAAGATTTCTGCTTTTCAGGTAGAGCTGCTTCTGTGTATTTTACATGGTCCCCTGCGACGGGGGGGTGGTTTGTGGGGCTACAGGCTCCAGAGAAGGCAGGAGTGGAAGGAAACAGCTGGGGAAAAACGGAGGTCAAATTTCAGGGAAACCACCTGAAACTGTAAGAATTAGAGATGAGCTCTCAAAAAGTAATGAGATTAGGGGTTAGTAGCCAAAGAAGTGCTAACTTTGGGAGTCAGGTGTTACCTAGATGGGAAGCCCGTGGAGGCACAGAGACTGCCTGTTACTGTTTGGTGTTGATGTGCATAGTCAATATTTAAAGGTACTTCTCTTGTTGAATGCTTTCAAGTTAAGCTAACTACTAACCTTAGATATTTAGAGATAATTTCTATGTAGTGATGAGCACATAGCTGAAATTTCCTGACGTTTACAGAGTACTTTACATGTCAGAAGTGGTTTTGATTATATTAGAAGGGTTGATCTTTCCATTTTGCAGTTATGTGGAGGAGGAAGAGAGTCCGAACTGAGTGCTTTATTGTTTGCTAGTGGTCACAGAGGAAATCTTTGCCAAACCACTAAGAGAACCTGAAACTTTCTGGCTTCTTGCCATATGCCAAACCCATTCACTAAACTGTGCTCTGTTTTTCTCTTTTTTCCTGTGGAAACTGAATATTGTCAGCTCATCTGATGATAGAAGAGTAGCAGGTGTCCGATGCAATGAACAAAGCGGGAAAAGCAGTAGCAACACTGTGAGATCAGAACCTGATCTGAAGCAGCTGAAACCTAAAATGAACTTGATCGTGATAATGAAGCTTTTTTTTATCTTTCTATGCAACCAGTTTCTTATTGGTAACATCTTATATTTGACTATGTGGTGGTCCAAGGCTGAGATCGGTGATTTCAGAGGATACAACGATGATGCAATCTCTGTCCCACCACAGAAGAAACAAGGAGTTCAGCTGCCTTAGGCATTCTTCTTGGAGCTTTCCATGTTAGGATGTATTTTGTTTGCTAAAATGCAAATTGAACACCCAGTCAGAAAGTTATTTGGCATTTTCAATGCCTTTAAAATATACTCTCAGTAGATTTTCTTTGAATGCAAGTCCATGTTTGTATTTGCCTGTCAAATAAAGTAGTGAAAGTTAGGGAATGTATGCGGTTTTCTTTGCCGTAGGAGTTGATGATGTTACGGTTTAGAATAGCTTTTCGAATAACTCGTTTACGTAGGAGAATGCAGATGAGTAGCAGTATTTTCCTGATCATTATTACTTGTCACCCTTTAGTCTGATATATGGTGTGGTAAGATTAATCAGGAAAACATGAATACAAATGTTAACTCATCTTTTTTTTTTTTTTTTTTTCCTCTGTCTAGGATTATGATGGTTTTTTTGAATCGAAGGAGAACAACACTGTCTTCTCCTTTCTTGGACTGAAACCTACTTTGGCATCAAAGGTCAGTGTAGTATTGCAAGCTTTTCATGGAATTCTTGAAATATTGACATTGAATTTTCTTTGAATTGAAAGAACTCTGTGTGTTCGGATGCACCATTGCCTTTATCCAAACCTTGTCCACATCAGCTTCATGCTAGTTGCATAGTTGAAGCTGTTGCCAGGAAAATCTGCAGCTTATGTCACCAAAACACCATCTTACTGGGACGGCCTGGCATAGTGGTTCAACCAGGACAGCATTTATTCACTGGGCATTAGTTTATTTTTTTTTAAATGCAGAAATGCTGGAGCAGTCAGAAATTACAGAAACCTTTTGGATAAGAATTAAGATTTAATGAATACATATATACAGGTCAGAACACAAAGATATGTTGAGGGCAGTATAATAGAGATGGTTTTATTGCCATATAGAAGCCCCAAAGAGACTGTGTGGTGCAATTTTTGGCAGTAGATCAGCTGCTGTGGGGACCAGGGTTAAGGGGTACCTTATATGCAAAGTTCACAGGCACAAGAGATGAAAATTTATTCATAGAATTAATAATCTCTTTTTTTCCCTCTTTTTTTTTTTTTTAATAGGCGTCAGAACCCTAGAAAGCCCATCTGAAGTATTGACGAGCACGTTGCCTGGATGAATGACCCTATTCTTCAGCACACCACAGCTTCCCTAATGGATCACTGTGATACACCAAACACGCATCATTAGTCGTGGTCTGCTTGCCATGAGACGGTGCTCTCCAGTAGTGTGGAGTTAATAACACGTATATAAAACAGGATTAAGGCCAGGCTACTCATCTTCCTTTTTAAAAATACTCATCGTTGATGTTTCACTTTTGTCTTTGGATAGCTTTTGCAACTGGCACTGATATTCTAACGGACATCTGTGTTTAAGAATTAGGAGTGGAAGTACAGGGCTCCTGTTGTTCGTGGATACTCTTACGGAGTCAGATTCCTTACCTTTTTTAATTCTTCCAGCTACTGTATCTGAAATTAGCTCATCATTATTGCTAAAATGCTGCAGGTTATTGGAATGTTTGTGCTGGCTATGATCCAGAAGGTAAAAGTCATCAATCTTGAGATCTTAGTCTAAGCCAATAACTGCAGTATTTTTGTTCTGCATTTATTTATTGTGGTGTTTATGCTAGGTCATGTTTATTGTAAGAGACATGGGCTGCTCACCTTGTTCATGGAAACATGATTTGTCTCATGGTGCACTTTGCAACAGACTGTTAAAAAACAATTGTTACCATGGAGGAGGTGCCAAAGTTAAATATTTTGACATGGTTCCTTTTCCAAATGCAGGCAAAATGTGCAGAAAAATGCTTGGTAGGAAATACTGGGTAGTTCAGAGGAAGAAGTTTTGTAGCTAATGATAATATTAAGTTCTCTCTTAACTGAGAAAGACTTAACACCCAAAGTTGGAGCTCTATAGTTGAACTGTCTTAAAATGAAATTTTGCCAAAATCTTGAGTTTACCTTTGGTAACACACAGCTCCAGCATTAGCCACATGAGAGTCAGGGGCATACTTTGAGAGCCCGGGCTCAGTCCCATGGGTGGTTAAACCCTCTACCATGGTCCAAGAGCACATCTAACTCGCCCAGCTGTTGTCCTGGTTGTATCTCCAGGTGTGGAAACACGGAGTGCCTAAAAGACAGTGAGAAAGCTGAGCGTGTGCTTTGCTGGATGGGGCCACAGTGGTCAGCTCAGCTGAGGAACAGGAGCCAAGTAAAGGAGATGGAGGTTGTTCCAGCAGAGCTGCACCGATGCACGTAGCAGAACTGAGGCCCATGACTTGCCAATAACCTCTACAAAATGCATTCTAGATGCAAGTCAGATTGCATTATGCATTTTGGATCAAGTCTGTGAAAATAACAGCTATGCTGCGATGTAGCTTTAGTGATTTCACAGTAACAGGGTAGTGCCGTTCCAATAGTTGTCCTTACGTCTTTGGGTAAATGAAGTACAACCGTTATGTGGGAAACCTTCTTTGCAATCGCAGACTGTGTGGCTTGAAGGAAGCCAAACTTGTAAAAGGTGTCAGAAAGCAATGCTGTCTGCACAACAAATCACATGTTCTGTTAAAATCCGTAACCATGGCGTCTGATGTTAGTTGGAAGGGACAACTGGAGGTCGTCTGGTCCAACACTGGCAAAATCAGGGCTAAGACAAACACTGGCTCGGAACAGATATGGGTTTGTCCGGCAGAGTGTTAACAATATCTAAAGATGCAGATCTCATCGCCCTCTAGGTAACCTGTGCCAGTGCTGCAGCACTCTCCTAGTGAAAACTTTCATGTCCAGCCTCAACTCCCAGGCAGTAATTTGTGGTTGTTGCTTTTGCTGTGTTGTGGCACTCACAGGAAGAGATTGGCACCATCCTTTTTGTAACCGCCCTCGAGATAACTGTATGTTACCGTTAGATCACCCCTTAGCCGCCTTCTTCCCGGACTAAACAAACCTGGCTTCCTCATCCCCTCTTCACAGGCTGTGTGCTTTAGGGCTCTGGCTGCTTTGTTGTGGTGGGGGACTACTCTTTCCAGTTAGTTCACATCCCTCTTGAACTGGGAGAAGGTCCCAAAACGATATTTCAGATGTGGCCTCACCGGTGCTGAGTAGGAGGGGTATGATAATGACCACTGAACCAGGGCCAGGTGTCATCCACAGATGTGCTGAGGGTGCACGCTGGGTCATCATCCGAGTCCTGCGGAAGATGCTCAACACCAGAGCTGTGGTGTTTCAGATTTGGGACGATGGTTTACTCAGGACTACAGAGGTACGACATGAACAATGTCAATGACTGCCTTCAAGGTTGCCTCTCTGTTTGTGTCGTCTCAGCTACAAACTGCTTAGAGCGGTGTGGCTTCTCCCTCCAGCACGAAGACAAGAAAGCTTTAAACAAGGAGGTGTTAAAGGAGTCCATCCATAAATCAGTTTCTCTGTGGATCCTCTGGTGCCTCCTTAGCTTGGTTAAAGGGCCAGATGGAGCAAGAGGGCACAGAGATTTCAAGTCCATGGTTGTATTTACTGGTCAAAATCTCAGCTACAGCACCTTCTCTAGAGGAGCCCTAAATGGGAGTTGGTAACATGCGTGTACACGTATGTATATACATATGTGTATGTGCATTTTTAAGAATTTTGTTGTCTGTGGTAAGTTATTGTGACATTCTCGTCACCAATCCAATATTTTCTTGAGACTTGAACCTCACTATGGGAAGGGAATGTGACATGAGGTGGAGCTGTACGTTAACTTCACCAAGTTCAATAGAACTATTCCTAAAAAAAAAAAAAAAATTAAAATATTTAACTTTGCAAATGAATACAGCTATAAATTTACATAATTACACAGTTCATTACTGAGAAGCCATCCTGGATTTTTCATGTACTTGATACTTTGAGAACTGCCTGAAGTCCCAGTTCCAACAAACTTGGTAAGTGTGTGAGTATATACACATGAGTAATGCTGGGCAAAGTCCCAGGCTTACTGATGTGAAAGGCAGCACCACGCTGGTTTCCCCAGGGTTGAAAATATTTTCACAAAACTCCTCTTGACTTTTGATAACTGTAGAATCGCAGCCTGCTGTTCAGCGGTGAGCTGGCCCATTACAGCTGATGGGTAAACCGTGCGTGTGGGCATCATCAGCCGTGTGGAGGGCAGAAGCTCCAAAGATATCCTGCTTGCTTGCGTGGACTGGCAATGTAAGTCCCTTAGGATAGGTGATTTTGAATTGTGACTAGCTTAAAAAAATAAAAAAAAGATATATGTTGCTCAAATGTGAATTTGGTCTGTTGTGCGACAGCCTTATTTTTGTAATCAGAGGTCTAGTTTGTTACACAAGATGATCTGGAATTTTTTAAACCTGTTTTGTAATGAAGTGCAGCTCTCAGGTGACTGAAAAGGTCTGTGGAAACGAGAGCCATGTGTTGAAAGAAGCAGCAAATTCTTTATTTTGTTTAAACTACTTTCATAGAAAGCTGTGCTTGAGAACCAAATGATCCCAGTGTTCAGCTAACACTTGGAACTACCCTGCTTTTAAAAAGGGAGAGTAGTGTGAAGTAAGCTGTCAACCTTCGTACCCGCAGATGCTGCGCGGGCTGACGTGCGCGTTCACTGTATCCGTGGCTTTGCCGGGGGTGGTTTGGTTTGTGCCACACACTGCTGGATAGTGCCTTGCCAGAAAGGGGACTGCTGCTTCTTACCTGTGCTTCAGCTTGGAATGGAGAAGGGGGTCGTTTCTATATTGCTATTTTTGTAATAATGCAGATTTTGAGGCCTGAGTCAAAAGACACATGCTTTGTAAGGTCCGAACAGTTTTTGATGAGTCTTCTGAACTCCTGATTTTTCTTAGTGTGGTGTTCTCTTTTTTTTTTTTTCATTTTTTTGACTGTCTAGAATCAAACCTTCCCAGGGAAGTGGACATGGAGTAAAGCCTCTGAATCCATGTTTACGCTTTGAAATAAATATCTGGTTCAGGTGTTTAGCAGCCTCAGTGCTATCACTGAAATGCAGAGGAGCTGCCACGCTCTCAGTGGATTTCTTGGTTGTCCCTCCCAGCCCTGTCCCCCTGTCATTTATTTAGGGAGACCAGCTCTGGGGACACCATGGTTCAGAATTAGGACCCTGAGGTTTTAGGCAGTGGCGATGCGCCGGAGTGCAAGAGTGGGGTCATCAGCAGGAAAGTGCCAAATCCCAAGAGTCTTCAGTGACTTGTCCACTGATTCCATTCGATCTTGGTGCGAGCAGTGGGAAGAGGAGGGAGCCCTGCATGTCCACCCTGCAGAGAGGGCGGCAGCGGAGGATACGGTGCAGAACGGCCCCCGGCTGGTGCACAGCAGCCTGAGCAGCGGTTCTCACAGGGGCCGCGCGTGACACCACGCAGTGCCGCTCTCCACGGGACTCCACCTGCATCGTGGCCTGTCCTTCACCCTCTGGCTCCATGAAGAATTTGGGAGGAGCAGCTTCTTGAGAGCAGTCCTTCAGCCAGGGCTTACTCCCTTCTTCCTGTTCCTCACCTCTTCCTAACGTGCTTCGTCCTGTCCTGCAGAGACCTGCCTGCATGCAGAGCTTCCACTCCCCACGTCGGTGACATTCCTGTGTGGCTGCAGAGGCAGAGCTGGTGTTCACCTTCACAGCGTCGGGGAGGGAGCACGTTGCATCCTAGGCTGTGTACACGTGGAGTTTAAAATTCTATATTAAAAATGTGTTTGTCTAATAAAAAATGCAATAAAAAAAATAAAAGATGCTTGATCTGTGTTATATGTGCCAAAGAAAACAATCCTTGCTGCAACTCCCTCTGGTGCCAGCCGGTGCTTTGGCTTGGGCAGCCCTGGCAGAGCTCTGGGAGATGCTGAGCAGCTTTGGTCCCTGTTGGCTCAGCAGGAATTGCAATGTGCACGGTACATCCTGGGTTAGGTCTGGCTCCTCCCCGTGTAAACAGCAGCAAAGGAAAAAACCAAAAGGGATGATTTCTTGTCTCCGTTTTTGCACTTGGGTTGGTTAATAAATACCAGAGAAATAAAGGGGTAACTCCACGAAGCAGGTCCAGAATGACCTGAAATGACATTAGTGCATTTCTTGGGCATAAAGTGTGGGCAGAGGAAAGAACTGCATTTGATAAATACATGAATTAAACATGTCTTGACAGACGTCAACCTTCGATTCATACAAAGGTGACAGAAAAATCAATAGCTGGGGATGAGCTCCTTGGATTTACACCAGCTGCAAGAGCAAAATGCAGATCTTGGAAAGACCATCAGTAGCCAGCCATCTTTTTGGAATTTATTTCAGTTAATCTATAGACACATACATTTTTAAAATTTGGTAAAGGTAGATCCTAATTCCTCAAGGAACGTGACTCTCCATGGCAGACAGTGGTCACCTCGGCATAAAACCCTGCAGGTGAGGGGCCGGAGACCTCTTGCGTTTGTGGCTTTATCTGTGAGTCCTACCAGCGCGTGGCCAGACACCGTATTACAACCACTGGTGGCGCGGGGGAAAACGGGAGACTCTAGTCTTGTCAAAAAATCAGGTCACAGGTTTGCATCTCGGCCGGGTTTGGAGGACCAGCTCCTTTGGTGCTGCCGTGAAGGGTCAGTCCCGTCACCCAACCAGCCCAGGGACGGGGAAGGATGGAGGAGTCTGGCCCGGCCACGACGGGGCGCGGGTGGGAGTGGGGATGCGCCGGCTGCCACTGACAGCTGGAGGACAGAGCAGACGGTATGTATCTCGGGGAGCAAGCCCCTCTGTGCCGGGGCTGGGCGGATGCACGGGGTCCCTCTGGTTGGAGGAGCGGCCAGGATCATTGCGAGATCCTGTCGTCATCCATTTGTATTATAAATGTTTTACACCTGCCTATAAGGATCTGTTGTTAAATTTTTAAATTGCACAAAATAAGTACCTGGGAAATCAGTTTTAATTTCTGAGCTGTGTTTTCACAGTAGGCTCGTCTTCCTGGCACAGCTCAAGAGGCTGAAGATGAAATCAGTTATCGACAGGCCACCTCCTCCACGTCTTTCTGCCAGCACCAAGGTCCTGCAGATGTACACAGCAACTGAAGAGGCTGAAATGATGCTTCTCGCCATTTCCAGAGAGCTTCAGTGGGATCTTTACTTTGCAGGTCTTTGGGCTGGGATTTATTTTTTTTTTTTTTACCCCATTTTTGCCCCAAGAGCAGCGGCTCATTGCCTTGCTTAGACCATGCCAAAACGGCACGGAATGGGGCAGTTTCCCAGGATTAGTGGATTGCCTCACACCTCGGTTTTCCAGCACTCCTGAGCAGGCTGTCCTCGTAAAGAGCCTGTGAATAGTATAGTAAAAGGACGAGTAAACTGCTTTGCACAAAGATAATAAATTTTTTAGAGGGATTTTAACTGAGTGCTGCGTTTAATTAGCTTTCCCATGATTTCAGCTTGGCTCTCCGGATTTACAGGGCTGAGGTCAGCAAGAGCAGGTAACGTGGTGGGTGTAACCCATCCCACCGCTTCCCAGCTGCTCTTGCTCCCGTCAGCCACCCCCATCGCTGCCTGCTTTGCAGCTGGGAAAGCCCCCACCCGTTTTCTTTTGCAAGCACCGGACCCCATGGCTGACACTTCCAGTGGCTTGTTTTATTTTATCAAATTGATGAAAGATCTCCAGTAGAGAGAGATCATCAGTGAGCGTGGTCCTCATGCCTGTGGTGTAAGCGATGACCCTTCTGCTGCCCCTGCACACGATGCCAGGAACAACAGACACAACCAGAAAAAAAAAAAAGAATGAAAAATCTTTTCGTCTATAATGAAAACATGTTACGTGTGGAAAATAAATAAATCGGGCAGCGGAGACCTGCTGGTGTTTCGGTAGAACTGGATGGCACAGGGTGTATGGGGTCTGCTCAGCAGTAAAAGCTAAGAGAGGAGGAGGAAGGGGGGTTATCTGTTATTTACCATGTTTGTCTTCCCGAGCAACTTCTATCCGTACTGAAGCCCTGCTGCCCGGGAAGCAGCTGGACATCACCTGCTGATGGGAAATGGAGAATAAATCTTTGCTTCCACATGTGGCCTTGGCTTTTTCTTTATTAAATTTCCTGTATCTTGACCCACAATGGGTTTTTTCCCATCGTATTTTCTGCCCCTTTGTCCTGCTGAGGAGGGGAGTGACAGAGCGGCTTGGTGGGCACCTGGTGTCCAGCCAAAGCCAAACCACCACCCAGGGTGTGACTTCTTCACAAGGCAAAATTCTTCCGTTTGTGCCCTGGAGACAAAACCTCCGCAGTTCCACTTTACAAACCCACCAGTAGCCCCTATCTTCAGACCAAGGGAAAGTTTAGCAGGGGATGGAAAGAGGCTTTTTTCTGCCTCCCTCCTCCCTCAAATGTGCGGCTGCAAGATGCGGTGTCAGCACGAACCCTGGGGAAGGAGGTGTACGCACGAGACAGAGATGCTCCCACCTCGTGGGACACTTCCCCGGCACTGGGACCACCTCTCTGGAGGGCTCCTGCAGGAGGACGAAGGCTTTGGGGGCTGTTTGGCAGCACCTGAGGCAGGCGGTGGGGTCGAGGAGTGGTGGGTGAGGCGAGGCTGGGGGTGCTCAGCTCAGACCCACGCGGGGGTGCCCCGGTGCTTTCGCTGGCTGCTGAAGGAAATCCATTTTTAAAGCAGACGGTTTAATCAGAGTGCCAGGTTTCCTGTCTCTAGATAGTTTTACTCTTTTATTAACAAGACTCTCGTACTTCTTTCTTTCCTGTTACTTGACAGGTGCTTTCATCAGGGTTATGTAAAGTCCCATTTTCGTCCCTACTTTGCCTAGAAATAGAAGAAAGAAAAGCTGAAATACACATTAAGAGTGTTACACAGAGTGAAATATTTGCCACGTGCGTTTTCTTATTTAAAAATTGTTCTTAAGTCTTTACCCTACCGGGTCTCTTGGTTTATCCTAAAGAAAAAATAATGCTCGTGTGAAATGAAGTCGTGCGCTGTTTATCAACTTACCCAGAAATGGGAAAGCATGCGGGGGAAGTGGGGAACGAGGACGGATGCTTGAGTTTGGTTTTAAGCTGGATTTAGTGAAGATTTGGGCAAGATTTCTCCCCCGTTTTACTGTGATTACAAGCCTTTTCCTAATTCTGTGATTCTAAAGCTGATCATGAAAAGGTTTACCGGAGGGGACTGGCCGAGAACATGCACCGCAGCCGCAGAAGCTTGAGGTCAGACGCTTGGATGATCTCTTTTAGAAAATAGCGGCAGAAATTTAAATCAGTGGGCACATCAAAGCAGAAATACTATCTAATGAGAGCTCACGTGATGAAGTCTGCCTCTGTGTCTCTTGTAATTAATTAAATTTTGTGCCCTTTTGTTTCTGCTGACATACTAATATTTTATTGCAGCTGGGGAAGGTTATGAATGTACAGCTCTCAGGAGCCGTTTCGATTCACCCTCCAGCTCCAGGGAGGCTGGGCTATACCTAAAGCATCTCCAACGGAGGTCGTCTCCCGGTGCCAAAGACCCCTCGTGCTCCCCGGGCTGTCCACGCCAGGGTTTGCTCTGCTCATGGCTGGAAAGCCTGTCCCCGCATTTCAGCTCCCTCCAGGCTCCTGCTCTTCATCCTTACCCGACATGAGAGTGGGTAGTTCCCTTTCCCTGTGTGAGAGTCTTTGCCCCCCTTTCTCCTCCTCATTTGTAAAGTTTATTCTGTTAGACTACACTGAAGGAAAAGCCTATCCATGGACAAGTTTCTCTGAGCCTCCAAACCCTTATTTTTCCTGCCCCCGTCCCTGCGTGGGTCTCACAGGCACCTCTAAAGTGCCGAGGAACCCCCGGGCATGGGAGGGGGGTCCATCCAGTGTTTCCACACCAACAAAATAATTAATATTTTCTAGGCTACCCAATAGGTTAGAGGGGGAAAAAATGGTTTCTGGATCTCGGAGAGGTTTTGAAGAGTCAGGCTTTGGCTACGCATCCTCACACTCCCGGGAAGTGCTGCACGTCACAGTTCTGCCCCTTTAAACCACGTCATGGCCTTTATTGGCTTGGTGTCAGCAACGTTTTCATACTTGGTTAAGAGGATCCCTTTGCATACGGACATTTTATATGAAGCCCTTCATTAAGTGTATTTTTATACGATAAATATAATGTAAACTTATCAAACCCAGCCATCCTTCTCCTTATGGAAAATCTGAAGTGCTGGATGACACAGCTGCGTGAAAAAAACCAATTAATCTGGAACCACTTTTTGTTTCCATAATGGTGAGCTGCATGATAAAGTCGATTTTGAAAATCTTTGGGTTTGAGGGCTCGGCACAATCCTGTTGCTGTAAGGGGAATGTGAGGTGAGACGTTTTTAAGATGCAGGTGCCTGGTAGTGGGTGTTTTCCATCACAGCCCCTGGCAGGGGAAGGAGGGAGCGCTGGAAGCAGAGCGTAGGTGGCGTTTGCTGCTGTTTTTACTGGCGTCGCTACCAGCCTGCCTTGTCCTGCTGAGTTGTGCTGAGTCCTTCGAATTAGCAGGAGAGCTGGTGGTGCAG
>WKFP01014270.1:130237-157658 GCA_011057875.1 Pterocles orientalis
TTCTTTATTTTGTTTAAACTACTTTCATAGAAAGCTGTGCTTGAGAACCAAATGATCCCAGTGTTCAGCTAACACTTGGAACTACCCTGCTTTTAAAAAGGGAGAGTAGTGTGAAGTAAGCTGTCAGCCTTCGTACCCACAGATGCTGTGCGGGCTGACGTGCGCGTTCACTGCATCCGTGGCTTTGCCGGGGTGGTTTGGTTTGTGCCACACACTGCTGGATAGTGCCTTGCCAGAAAGAGGACTGCTGCTTCTTACCTGTGCTTCAGCTTGGAATGGAGAAGGGGTCGTTTCTATATTGCTATTTTTGTAATAATGCAGATTTTGAGGCCTGAGTCAAAAGACACATGCTTTGTAAGGTCCGAGCAGTTTTTGATGAGTCTGTTTTTTCTTAGTGTGGCTTTCTCTTTTTTTTTTTCTTTTTTTTGACTGTCTAGAATCAAACTTTCCCAGGGAAGTGGACACGGAGTAAAGCCTGTAAATCCATGTTTAGCTTTGAAATAAATATCTGGTTCAGGTGTTTAGCAGCCTCAGTGCTATCACTGAAATGCAGAGGAGCTGCCAAGCTCTCAGTGGATTTCTTGGCTGTCCCTCCCAGCCCTGTCCCCCTGTCATTTATTTAGGGAGACCAGCTCTGGGGATACCATGGTTCAGAATTAGGACCCTGAGGTTTTAGGCGGTGGCGATGCGCCGGAGTGCAAGAGTGGGGTCATCAGCAGGAAAGTGCCAAATCCCAAGAGTCTTCAGTGACTTGTCCACTGATTCCATTCGATCTTGGTGCGAGCAGTGGGGAGAGGAGGGAGCCCTGCACGTCCACCCTGCAGAGAGGGCGGCAGCGGAGGACACGGTGCAGAACAGCCCCTGGCTGGTGCACAGCAGCCTGAGCAGCGGTTCTCACAGGGGCCGCGTGTGACACCACGCAGCGCCGCTCTCCACGGGACTCCACCTGCATCGTGGCCTGTCCTTCACCCTCTGGCTCCCTAAAGAATTTGGGAGGAGCAGCTTCTTGAGAGCAGTCCTTCAGCCAGGGCAGATCCGGCTTACTCCCTTCTTCCTGTTCCTCACCTCTTCCTAACGTGCTTCGTCCTGTCCTGCAGAGACCTGCCTGCATGCAGAGCTTCCACTCCCCACGTCGGTGACATTCCTGCGTGGCTGCAGAGGCAGAGCTGGTGTTCACCTTCACAGCGTCGGGGAGGGAGCACGTTGCATCCTAGGCTGTGTACACGTGGAGTTTAAAATTCTATATTAAAAATGTGTTTGTCTAATAAAAAATGCAATTAAAAAAAAATAAAAGATGCTTAATCTGTGTTATATGTGCCAAAGAAAACAATCCTTGCTGCAACTCCCTCTGGTGCCAGCCGGTGCTTTGGCTTGGGCAGCCCTGGCAGAGCTCTGGGAGGTGCTGAGCAGCTTTGGTCCCTGTTGGCTCAGCAGGAATTGCAATGTGCATGGTACATCCTGGGTTAGGTCTGGCTCCTCCCCGTGTAAACAGCAGCAAAGGAAAAAACCAAAAGGGATGATTTCTTGTCTCCGTTTTTGCACTTGGGTTGGTTAATAAATACCAGAGAAATAAAGGGGTAACTCCACGAAGCAGGTCCAGAATGACCTGAAATGACATTAGCGCATTTCCTGGGCATAAAGTGTGGGCAGAGGAAAGAACTGCATTTGCTAAACACATGAATTAAACATGTCTTGACAGACGTCAACCTTCAATTTATACAAAGGTGAGAGAAAAATCAATAGCTGGGGATGAGCTCCTCGGATTTACACCAGCTGCAAGAACCAAATACAGAAGACCAGCAGTAGCCAGCCATCTTTTTGGAATTTATTTCAGTTAATTTATAAACACATATATTTTTAAAATTTGGTAAAGGTAGATCCTAATTCCTCAAGGAACGTGACTCTCCATGGCAGACAGCGGTTACCTCGGCATAAAACCCTGCAGGTGAGGGGCCAGAGACCTCTTGCGTTTGTGGCTTTATCTGTGAGTCCTACGAGCGCGTGGCCAGAAACCGTATTACAACCACTGGTGGCGCGGGGGAAAACGGGAGACTCTAGTCTTGTCAAAAAATCAGGTCACAGATTTGCATCTCGGCCGGGTTTGGAGGACCAGCTCCTTTGGTGCTGCCGTGAAGGGTCAGTCCCATCACCCAACCAGCCCAGGGACGGGGAAGGATGGAGGAGTCTGGCCTGGCCACGACGGGACACGGGTGGGAGTGGGGATGCGCCGGCTGCCGCTGACAGCTAGAGGACAGAGCAGACGGTGTGTATCTTGGGGAGCAAGCCCCTCTGTGCCGGGGCTGGGCGGATGCACGGGGTCCCTCTGGTTGGAGGAGCGCCCAGGATCATTGCGAGATCCTGTCGTCATCCATTTGTATTATAAATGTTTTACACCTGCCTATAAGGATCTGTTGTTAAATTTTTAAATTGCACAAAATAAGTAGGGAGGCTCCTGGGAAATCAGTTCTAATTTCTGAGCCATGTTCTCACAGTAGGCTCGTCTTCCTGGCACAGCTCAAGAGGCTGAAGATGAGATCGATTATCGGCAGGCCACCTCCTCCACGGCTTTCTGCCAGCACCAAGGTCTTGCAGATGTACACAGCAACTGAAGAGGCTGAAATGATGCTTCTCGCCATTTCCAGAGAGCTTCAGTGGGATCTTTACTTTGCAGATCTTTGGGCTGGGATTTTTTTTTTTTTTTACCCCATTTTTGCCCCAAGAGCAGCAGCTCATTGCCTTGCTTAAAACCATGCCAAAACGGCACGGAATTGGGCAGTTTCCCAGGATTAGGGGATTGCCTCACACCTCGGTTTTCCAGCACTCCTGAACAGCCTGTCCTCGTAAAGAGCCTGTGAAGAGTATAGTAAAAGGACGAGTAAACTGCTTTGCACAAAGATAATAAATTTTTTAGAGGGATTTTAACTGAGTGCTGCGTTTAATTAGCTTTCCCATGATTTCAGCTTGGCTCTCCGGATTTACAGGGCTGAGGTCAGCAAGAGCAGGTAACGTGGTGGGTGTAACCCATCCCACCGCTTCCCAGCTGCTCTTGCTCCCGTCAGCCACCCCCATCGCTGCCTGCTTTGCAGCTGGGAAAGCCCCCACCCGTTTTCTTTTGCAAGCACCGGACCCCAGGGGCTGACACTTCCAGTGGCTTGTTTTGTTTTATCGGATTGATGAAAGATCTCCAGTAGAGAGAGATCATCAGTGAGCACGGTCCTCATGCCTGTGGTGTAAGCGATGACCCTTCTGCTGCCCCTGCACACGATGCCAGGAACAACAGACACAACCAGGAAAAAAAAAAAAGAATGAAAAATCTTTTCGTCTATAATGAAAACATGTTACGTGTGGAAAATAAATAAATCGGGCAGCGGAGACCTGCTGGTGTTTCGGTAGAACTGGATGGCACAGGGTGTATGGGGTCTGCTCAGCAGTAAAAGCTGAGAGAGGAGGAGGAAGGGGGGTTATCTGTTATTTGCCACGTTTGTCTTCCCGAGCAACCTCTATCCGTACTGAAGCCCTGCTGCCCGGGAAGCAGCTGGACATCACCTGCTGATGGGAAATGGAGAATAAATCTTTGCTTCCACATGTGGCCTTGGCTTTTTCTTTATTAAATTTCCTGTATCTTGACCCACAATGGGTTTTTTCCCATCGTATTTTCTGCCCCTTTCTCCTGCTGAGGAGGGGAGTGACAGAGCGGCTTGGTGGGCACCTGGTGTCCAGCCAAAGCCAAACCACCACCCAGGGTGTGACTTCTTCACAAGGCAAAATTCTTCCGTTTGTGCCCTGGAGACAAAACCTCCGCAGTTCCACTTTACAAACCCACCAGCAGCCCCTGTCTTCAGACCAAGGGGAAGTTTAGCAGGGGATGGAAAGAGGAAAGTGGCTTTTTTCTGCCTCCCTCCTCCCTCAAATGTGGGGCTGCAAGATGCGGTGTCAGCACGAACCCTGGGGAAGGAGATGTACGCACGAGACAGAGATGCTCCCACCTCGTGGGACACTTCCCCGGCACTGGGACCACCTCTCTGGAGGGCTCCTGCAGGAGGACGAAGGCTTTGGGGGCTGTTTGGCAGCACCTGAGGCAGGCGGTGGAGGAGTGGGTGAGGCGAGGCTGGGGGTGCTCATCTCAGACCCACGCGGGGGTGCCCCGGTGCTTTCGCTGGCTGCTGAAGGAAATCCATTTTTAAAGCAGACGGTTTAATCAGAGTGCCAGGTTTCCTGTCTCTAGATAGTTTTACTCTTTTATTAACAAGACTCTCGTACTTTCTTTCCTGTTACTTGACAGGTGCTTTCATCAGGGTTATGTAAAGTCCCATTTTCGTCCCTACTTTGCCTAGAAATAGATGAAAGAAAAGCTGAAATACACATTAAGAGTGTTACGCAGAGTGAAATATTTGCCATGTGCGTTTTCTTATTTAAAAATTGTTCTTAAGTCTTTACCCTACCGGGTCTCTTGGTTTATCCTAAAGAAAAAATCATGCTCGTGTGAAATGAAGTCGTGCGCTGTTTATCAACTTACCCAGAAATGGGAAAGCAGCATGCGGGGGAAGTGGGGAACGAGGAGTTTGGTTTTAAGCTGGATTTAGTGAAGATTTGGGCAAGATTTCTCCCCCGTTTTACTGTGATTACAAGCCTTTTCCTAATTCTGTGATTCTAAAGCTGACCATGAAAAGGTTTACCGGAGGGGACTGGCCGAGAACATGCACCGCAGCCGCAGAGGCTTGAGGTCAGACGCTTGGACGATCTCTTTTAGAAAATAGCGGCAGAAATTTAAATCAGTGGGCACATCAAAGCAGAAATACTATCTAATGAGAGCTCACGTGATGAAGTCTGCCTCTGTGTCTCTTGTAATTAATTAAATTTTGTGCCCTTTTGTTTCTGCTGACATACAATATTTTATTGCACCTGGGGAAGGTTATGAATGTACAGCTACAGAAATAAGCTCTCAGGAGCCGTTTCGATTCACCCTCCAGCTCCAGGGAGGCTGGGCTATACCTAAAGCATCTCCAACGGAGGTCGTCTCCCGGTGCCAAAGACGCCTCGTGCTCCCCGGGCTGTCCACGCCAGGGTTTGCTCTGCTCATGGCTGGAAACCTGTCCCCGCATTTCAGCTCCCTCCAGGCTCCTGCTCTTCATCCTTACCCGACATGAGAGTGGGTAGTTCCCTTTCCCTGTGTGAGAGTCTTTGCCCCCCTTTCTCCTCCTCATTTGTAAAGTTTATTCTGTTAGACTACACTGAAGGAAAAGCCTATCCATGGACAAGTTTCTCTGAGCCTCCAAACCCTTATTTTTCCTGCCCCCGTCCCTGCGTGGGTCTCACAGGCACCTCTAAAGCGCCGAGGAACCCCCGGGCATGGGAGGGGGGTCCATCCAGTGTTTCCACACCAACAAAATAGTTAATGTTTTTTAGGCTACCCAATAGGTTAGAGGGGAAAAAAATGGTTTCTGGATCTCGGAGAGGTTTTGAAGAGTCAGGCTTTGGCTACGCATCCTCACACTCCCGGGAAGTGCTGCACGTCACAGTTCTGCCCCTTTAAACCACGTCATGGCCTTTATTGGCTTGGTGTCAGCAACGTTTTCATACTTGGTTAAGAGGATCCCTTTGCATATGGACATTTTATATGAAGCCCTTCATTAAGTGTATTTTTATACGATAAATATAATGTAAACTTATCAAACCCAGCCATCCTTCTCCTTATGGAAAATCTGAAGTGCTGGATGACACGGCTGCGTGAAAAAACCCAATTAATCTGGAACTACTTTTTGTTTCCATAATGGTGAGCCGCATGATAAAGATTTTGAAAATCTTCGGGTTTGAGGGCTCGGCACAATCCTGTTGCTGTAAGGGGAACGTGAGGTGAGACGTTTTTAAGATGCAGGTGCCTGGTAGTGGGTGTTTTCCATCACAGCCCCCGGCAGGGGGACGAGGGAGCGCTGGAAGCAGAGCGTAGGTGGCGTTTGCTGCTGTTTTTACTGGCGTCGCTACCAGCCTGCCTTGTCCTGCTGAGTTGTGCTGAGTCCTTCGAATTAGCAGGAGAGCTGGTGGTGCAGAAGGTACAATGACAAGTCACGGCACTTACGAGCAGGTGCCCAGCGAGCGGGTGAAGGATGGTGCCGCTGCTCCCATCCAGCCGCCAGAGCAGCACAGTGGTGTTACGGGCTGTTTATTCTGACATAAATTTTGGAAAAATAGATCACTGCTCCTGAGCATTGTTTGGATTTTAACTAATTCCCAGTTATTTGTAGGAGTGGTGTGGATGGTAATCATGGTCGCTGCCAAACTTTGTTCTTTGTTTCCCACTTATGAGAATAATTAGTTAAAATGGGAAAAAAAGTGTCTCTGACTTAGGGTTGGGATTTTTTTTTGTTTTGTTTTGTTTTTTTAAATCCCATCCAGGCTTTGTCATCTGCTGCCTATTTTGGGGAAATATTTCTAGCCAGGGACATGCATCCGAAAATGTAAATGATGCTTTCAGCTGAACCTCCAAACTCTCCAGTGGGCCACCTCCGACAGGGACCTTCTCCGGGTCTGAAACCAGTGGCAGCTCCTATGTCTAAGGACTAAACCCACATAGGGGTGCTGGAAAACCTACGTAGGGGTGCTGGAGTTTTGGCACACAGCCTTTGGCATCCCTCCCCTCGGGGACATCCTGCCTGGACGCCTGGGGAGGAGATGGCCCCCGATAGCTCCTCAGAGCCCACCAGCCAAACGGAGAATTGCTCAAAGCAACAAGTAGGAAACACCAGCAAGTGAGTAAATAAGCTTTGTTTGGAATGAGGTGTGTAGTCCTGGTCTTCAGCGCTCATGAAAGAGAAAGTGAAACTGGAACAGGGACCACACGTGATATAAATTCTGGAGTAACCTGTGACTAAAAGCAGAAAGCACATTTGAACGATATAGGGGAGATAAGGTAAGCACGTAAGCTGCCTTGCTTGCAATGATTTACTTGTTGGAATTTATTTTTCACGGGATAGTCTGAAGCACGACACAAGGAGCACATCTCACGGGGCATGGCAGTGGCTTCCCACTGGACACCCTCTGTGTCAGCGGTCCCTCGTGCGTGCTGAGGTGGGGACGTCCACCCTGGCCAGAGGGAAGAGGGACGAGGTGTTTTCCAAGGACAAGTGTTTCAGATCGAACCGGAGAAGCCAGAGCTTTAAAACCATACTCCTGTATCTCAGGTGAGCGCCTGCCTCTTCTGTTTGGCTCAGCAGGGAGGCTCTGAGAAGAGCTCTTTGGTCGGTAGGATCTTGCAGACGAGGCAGGTGGGGAAATGCCTGGTTTGAAAATCCTCCCGCGGATAAGATGGGAGATAAAGCTCTGAGCAGCTTAGCGGCATCGGGTTCTTTCTGGCTGCGCACACGCTCCCTGGGAGAGACCCGGCCGCCGGGGGGAGTGGGGAAGGGAGGCTGGGGGGCAGCCGCCTCGCGGTACATGGCGTTCTTCAGCCAAATAAGATGTAATAATAAAATATAATCACATTTCCTTTATGTGCTTCTAAAGGCCCTAACCCCTGCGGGAATAAAAAGAAATTATTTGGTAGATTAATGTAAACACTTCATTGTGCAACCAGAGCTTTTATTTTTGGGCAAAAAAAAAAATATTTGTGTTTTCCATGAGTAGGAAAAATACGTAAGGCATACCTGATCATCATTAACCATCTTTATGTTAAGAAAACCTTTCATTTGTGGTTACCACGTACACAGTGTGAAATTAGGATATTTTAAAACGTGATGAATGGAAATTTCACCTCTGTTCTGCCAGTGAGGCAATTTTTGTACTCAGATGATATTTACATTATAAACAGCACATTTCCTTGACCGTTTGTCTACCCAAATTTCCGTGAAAGGTGAATCGGGATATCTGGCTCGCTGCAGTCGTCTCCTTTTCCCACCTCTTCCCCCAAACAGGATTTCCCGGGGAGAGCTCCAGGTCTAAGGAGATGCTGCGGCGGTCGGACAAACAGCTGGCATGACTCACCCCCCGCAAGCTCTCCGCGTCGCAGGAATACATTTCCACGCTGAAATACATTTCTGCACTCGCCTTCAGCAAACAAAAGACTAGTTACGGGATGAGGGCTGAAACGACCCTCTCTCGGGTTGGTTTCCGATAGTGTTCGAGGCTGTGTGACAGCTCTGGGATGCAGCAGATCCCACTGCTGGACCTTGCTGTGGACATCCAGCACCGTCTGCCACCGTCCCCCAAGCTCCAGCCCAGCACGCCTGCTGCGCTTCTCCTTGGGTAACAGCATCCTGCACACGCACAGAGCCACCCGCACGGGGAGCTGCGCTAAACGCGCCCCGAGGAGAGTGACAGTCCCCCCGGGGCAGCGCTGCAGCCTGCGCCCGCTTGTCACCAGCCCCTGCTTGGCTTTTCCTGCTGGGGCTGCTTTGGGAGCAAGCTGCCCAATATTTTGTTTTTCCTGGCTGCACGGCCCCAGCCTTATTTGCTGCATGCTAGCCAAACCCTGGTCTGAAATACTAATTCCCTAATAATTTTTTTTTTTTTTCCTGTGGCATTCATTACCCCGTAATGTTCTGCTTCACAAACATTAATTAACTTCTCTGCACAAGGTGCCTGCGGCAGCGGAGAGGCACCGCTGGCCCCGCTTCCAGCCCTTCTGCGGCACAGAAACACAAACTGCTGCCTGCCGAGGGCTGGCCCGGGGCGAGCTCGCAGTGGGGGCAGGAGGGGGGAGAAGGAAAGTTTGGTGAATTTTGCTTGAGCGTGTGTGTGAGCCCCCCTGAACCCCTCAAGTAGTGCAGGATGGGAAAAATCCTCCCCTGCCTGAGGTCAGAGGGAGATGGTCTAGCTGGGTGTTGTCCTGTGTCCTTTCTGACAGGCACCGGGTCAGGACCACAGCCTCTGGTACCCTGAGACCAGCACTGCAGTGAAGCCAGTGGGGACATCTCCGTCCTCCTTGTGACTCCTGCAGCTTGCTCGTCGCACCCGTCAGAGCAGTGACTTAGATTACTGGGGACAGGAGATGGCACCTCTGTTGTCTGGAACAAGACCCCAGCCAACTGAGCAGAAGCAAAACAACGGAGAGCTGAAATCCTGCCTCGCTGTATTAACTAGCGGAGAAATGAGTCTGGAACAGACGTAGCTCCAAAGGGACGTGTTCAGACCATCTGCAACAGAGCCAGGTGGCAATGACTGAGGGAGGTCTCTCACCGTACCCTACCCCGCGGTTGATGGAGGGAGTTGGGCAAGCTGGCTTACACCGAGGCATGGGCACCTCCCCTGTGAGGACAGGCTGAGAGAGTTGGGGTTGTTCAGCCTGGAGAAGAGAAGGCTCCGGGGAGACCTTAGAGCAGCCTTCCAGTGCTGAAAGGGGGATACAGGAGAGATGGGGAGGGGCTCTGCATCAGGGAGTGGAGGGAGAGGACAAGGGGTGACGGGTATAAGCTGAAAGAGGGGGGATTTATGTTAGATAAAAGGCCAGGAGAGGTTCACTCCGTGTGCGTGGGACAGCTCCCATCCTCCCAGGCCAGGCAAGGCTGACCCGACAAATGGTTTCACCAGCACGTGGGAGAGACGCGAAATAACTTCCTCCTTCATCCACAAGCGAGGCACGAATAGCTTCTGATGGAAAACAATATTAAAATCCTTGATTTTTACAGAGAAAAATAGCATTCATTAATCAAACAAATGACCCACTGGGGAACTGAGCAGTGTGGGAGAGCAAACCGATTGCAGGAGTTGTCTGTTCCCCCTGCCTCTCAGCATTTCAGAGTGGAGGCAATGCTGTTATCTGCTGGCCCTTTAAGTCGGAATTGAAATGCAATTAAAACAGCACTTGAGGGAGTCGTACATTTTAATTAATGGCTTGCGTTGCTGCGAAGTCGGCAAACAAAGAGAGCATTGCCCACTTGCAAGGGGTAAATCAAGACAGATGCGTTCCTGGGCGTCCATACATCAACATGACGACATAATCCAGGAGAGCGAGAAACCCATCTCTGCTGGAATATCACTCGTTTCGCTTCAGAGATTTAGCCCAATGGGTGCGTATGATAAAGTGCCAGCTGAACCGCCTCCGTTTTGAAAAATGGGAGAAAATATATGTAAAGAGACGTGGTTCTCCCACAGCACTCCAAGACCCAAAGGAGCCCCAGCTCGCCCAACTCCCATCCCCGCTGGGTTGCTTCACCTTTTCGTTTTCAGCTCCTGGAGCTCTTGCCCACTTACCAGGTGGGTTCGCAAGCACAGATGGGGACTTTCCTAGTCCCTAAATTAATGAATATTTTAAGTGATGATCATCTTGCACATAGCATCTACTTGGAAGCGTTTTGACACACTGGAAAACAAATAACGCGGCTAAATTTTGCCAAGTAAATAGTAAGATGGGAAGTGGTTCATATAAGTCACCGAGACTTTCAAGAGTATTTCTGTTCACACACACATCACACACTACTTACGATTCTGGCAGGGGTTACACAGAAGAGATGTCTTCAGCTCTTTATAAGGCAAAAATCAAAACAAGCCAAAAAAAGGGTCAAACTCTTAGTAAGAGGAAAAACTGAAATGAGAGACCGGAAAAAAGCAAACCCAAGAACGATTTTAAAACACATTTAGGGACCTTAAAGTTACAGACCACAGAGGTAACAATTTGCAGAGAACAGCTTTTTTTTTGGGATATTGGTCATTCCTGGACTAGGGAAAGTCCAGGAAAAGTGGCAAAAGAAAGGCGCTTATGAGGCAGGACGACAGGAAAATGGATGTTGTCAGTGTGAGATAATGAGCATCGACAATCAGTTGAGCCGTCCTGTCCCCTTCTTCATTTCTCAGTTAAATCTGACCGTTTCGGAGAGACGTGGACAGCCTTTGGGCTATAAGCCAGAAGCAGGCTCTGATCCAGGCACCCTCAGCAAAACTCAGAAAGGACTGGGACAGAGAAGTGAGAAAGATGCCACTGGACAAGTCAGCGGTCCTCCTGCGTTTCGAAGGTTTTAGCCCGTTTCGGTCATCTCATCTTAAAACGCACGAGGCTGAAACTGACGGCTCCAGAGAAGGGTCAGTGAACAAGTGAACAGAAGCCAAATCCTTCTTGCTTCTACTCGAGGTGTAGGCGGCTGAGGGCTTTCCATTCATCTCGAACGAGCAGTTCGGCTCTTGACACCTGTTCTATGACATGAAGGGCTACAAAGCACCAACGGACCTACCACCCGCCTTTGCAGGAACGTCCTCCCCCACGCAGCCACTCAACCGGGAGGATGGTGACCCCGAATGTTTGCTTGCCTCCCCACTACAGCCTTTCCATGATTGAACCCACTCATGGTTTTAAGTCACCATCGGTCGGATCCATCCTTAGGAAACCCCAACGCTATCGACTGGTTTCGGGAAGGACCTCCCAGCACCTTTGGGCTTGGTGCCCATGACCACCTCTTCTGCAGCATGCTGCAGGCTAACGGCAAAGCAGCCGAGGCTTGGGCTGCCCCCGGGAAACCGGAACATCCAGAAAAAGAAGAAAAAAAAGGACTCCAGGATGATTAAAGTGACACCCTGCTGGGGCGGAGGGTCCCTTTGCAGGACCCCCAACCACACTGACAACACCTGAAGTTTCCCTGTGGGTTAGCTCAGGGGCTGAAGAGGTTAACTGGGAAAAACCACATGAGGTCTTGAAAACCAGTATTGGCGGGCAGCCTTAGAAAACCTGGCACACAGCGGAGCGATCTGGTGATATTTTGAGGAAATTGTGCCCCCTGCTGATTTAATTTGATTTTTTTTATAGCCTCGTCTCTTCAACCCGGTGAGAACATCCAAACCTACTGATTAGCATTCAAGGTCAATAACTCCGATGTCCTGCTGGGTAGAAAAAAATCTTCTCTTTCAACCCTGAAATAAGATGTTTATGATTGATTTTTTTAGAAGCACAAGGCATGTTCTTTCAGGGCCAGCCTTTCTGAGCCCATGTCTAGCATTTTACACGCCCTTTGTAGCATTTAATGGGGAAATTAAAGCCTGGAATAATAATAATAATAATAATGATAATGATAATGATAATGATAATAATAATAATAATAATAATAATAATAATAATAATACAAACTGAAATTTGTGACCGGGTTTATAAAGCCTCTGGGGATTTTTGTGACTTACCTACAAGGCCAAATCACCTCATTTGCTCACCTGCCCGCAAAGGGGAGTCATCGGCTGCCCACGTGAAATGATCCCGAGTGATCAGCACAATAAAACCCGATCGCTGTGGACCAGCACACACTGGGTTGTTTATACCCCAGTGTCCCACACCAGTACGAAAACCTGCCCATTTTCTCCAGAAAACCTCAGCTACGTCAAACCAGCTAGCACGGAGGTCACCCCCAAGGGAAGTCAGGCAGCAAAAGCAGGAAAGAAAGGGAAAAAAACCCAACAGGGTGCTGCCAGAGGGGTGCGAACTGGGCTCCCAGCCAGCCTGGAGCATGGGCTCACGCTCCCCGCTTCCCTCCTGGATGAAAGGGCCACCAAACCCCAGCTTCCCATTGCCCCATTTCCACCTGGTCGCTGGAGCCGTGGCCATTCCTGCTGGATTTAAGCTGGTCCAACATTTCTTTCCCCTAAAATCCTCCGACCTGTGCTCTCTGGTCCTGTGCTGTGCCCCGCTATTGTCAATCAGGGACATTTTCTTCTGGCTGGTGTCGCTCAGTCGCTGGATTGCAAACCTGCCTTCGCTGGAAGGTCGTTGATACCCTCTAGTGGATTTTTTTTGGAAAATATCGCTCAGCTCTTTATTGGTCTCTGGAGAGCCAGCAGCTCTCTGGAAAGCCTTGTGTTTGTAGCTGGATACACAGGGGATGGATTACAAACAAGGTTAAAAATCAAGGCTTCAGAGAGGAACTGCTTGGGGTTTTTTTTGGACTAGTAGCAGCGTACAAGGGCAGAAATACCCATAAGGAAAAATCAATCTGCCAATAGCATTCGTCTTCAGTTTTTGGCGTAGCCTGGCATGGCATCGGGCCCCCAACTTACTGCATCCAAGGAAAGGCTGGAGAGTACGGCAGGGAGCTTCTGCGAGGAGCAAAGATATATCCCTGGGATGGGTTTCCTTTACCCTTTATTTATTAGCTTTATTAATTTTAATTTAACTTCACTTATTATAAATTTACTGATTATTTTAAAATAATATTACTATTTTATTTTATTTATTAATAATTTATTAATAATTTCAATTATTAATTAAAAAAAATAGCTGATGGCTTTGCTCTATGCTTCCTGTGAGCTGTATGTGACAGGTCAGCCGTCACAAACAGCCACCAGCGGCTCTCTCCTGTGCCTGAGAAAATGGGACGAAGGTGTCAAGGTAAGGACAGGGAGCTCACTTGCCAGTTACCCCCACAGGCAAACCACGCTTGACTGGGGGGAAAAATATTTTCATTGGTGCCAATTAAAATACACAAACAAAGGAAAACATTATAATGACACCTTTCTTCTCCTTCTTTTTCCAGGCTCAGCTTCATTCCCAGCTCTACCTCCTCCTCCCGGGTTGTGCAGGAGGATGCGCAATGGGAGCTGGGCTCAGGCTGCAACCTCTCCTCTCTGCCTCCTCCTTGTGCTTTTCCCCTGCTGCAGCGTGGGGTGGTCCATGGGCGTCAGGATAAACCCGCTCCAGTGTGGGTCCTCAGCAGCATGGTGGGTGTCTGCCCCAGCTCCTGGAGTACCTCCTCCCCTCTCCCCTTCCTCCTGTTTCTGGTCCTGTCACCCATCCGCCCACTCCTGTCAGCACCTCATCGGTCCGCCTTGGGTTGATGTCAGATTAAATACCGGGCTCATCTCTGTGCCTTTCTAACTGTGGCTTAATGCTAATACCTCTCTCTGTAAGGCTCCAGGAATTTCCCTGGTACACCAGGATGTACTCAAAACGCAAACGAGTGGGACAGTTATCTCCTGGGCACATCCCAGGTATGTAGCAAGGCTTAAACCTCTTTATGTCTAACACGGATTTTTCGTGTCCTCACTTATAACTTTGCAGCTAAAAAAATACGACTGCTCTCATTTTGCTTGAATGTACCATCCTGCTCCTTTGTAAATGCTTAGAAATAATTATTATTAAAAAATAATAAAAATACTTCTCTGTCTCCACCGCTTCTTCCCCATCTCCTTAGCAGGGAGGGGCTGCAGCCACTATTTTTCGGGGACGTCCGTTGGACTTTGCCATTGGTATGTCTCATTTCTCTCCAGGAACACAAGCTCCGTGCTGGTCTACTGGATATTTCGTAGAAATGCAGAACCTCTGTTGGCTTGTAAAGGCTTTTGGACCCTCCTGGTCATATGTTGGCTGTTCACCTCCTTTTCTAATGTCGCCTCGTGGGGTTTTTGGCGATGGCTCCTGAAGCGGGACCTCACGCGCCATTCTTACGCCACGCACTGTCACCGTTGAAGCTTCAGTTTCTGAACCGCCCTCACGGGTGGAGTTTTGCTGGGAATCACCATCATCTTCAGGAAGTAGCTGGCTGTCCGTTTGTCATCATAGTGAGTTGGGTGGTGTTGGGTTGACTTGATGATCCTTGGGGTCTTTTCCAACCTTAATGATTCTGTGATTCTGTGATTCTATGATTTAACAGAAAGACAGACTTTCTCTATACACAGTTAGGTAAAAGAAGGGCCAGTTGAGCCCCAGACCCTCTCTCTAACCTCCTGCTTCAGATCCTTGTCCGGGGTTAGGCTGAGACGGAGTGAACAGGGACCTGCCAGCTCAAGCATGGTCTTACAGAGCCAGCAGAAGTGTTCCTTTCCACAGGATTTCAAGCAGAAGAAACAAACACACAGAGCAGACAATAAATGAGCTTAGCCAGCGCTCCAAAGGGCGTGAGCTGCCACCCGTGGCAACTCCGGAGCCAGACCTGCTGCCTTCCCTCCTGCACTGGCTGCTCCGGTGACTCACATCCTCCTCTGCGGACGGTTCCGGAAGGTTAAGACCGCACAGCTCGCTCTTTGCCTTGGCCCCAACGTTTCCAAAAAGGCTTTAAAAAGGGCTGCAGGGCTTTTTTGGTTCACAGAGCTTTCTTTTTGAGAAAATCTTGTTCCCAGCCCATGCCCCAGGAAGCAGGGCTGGCAGCGGGAAGCCTCCCACCTCCCGTGCCTTGCCTTTCCTCCCTGCGAAGGGATGGAGCCGCGTCTCCCTCCCCACGGGAAACACCGAGCCGTTGGGAACTCTCCTTAGCAAGGGCTGCCTTGCTGAGGTTTTCTGGTTAGGCTGCAAAGACAGAAAGCCAGGACGGTTGGACACCTCCTTCCCCTCCTGGGTGGAGATGCTTCCATACCCTCCTCCCTCGGTCTGTGCTGGGTGCCCCTGTGCCAGTCTGGCTGCTCATCATTTCAAAGAACCTTCAAAATCTTTTCTTAAAAAGCATCACACCTTTCTTTTTATTCGCACGGATGGCAATGACTATTTTTTAGCTCCGCATCTCTCTGGCCCCGCGAGGAGAGCCGCAGGGGTGGGCAGCGGCCACGCTTCCCCCGTGCCTCCAGGGACGGTTCCACTCTTCTGGTCCCAGTCAGCTCCTCAATCCTTCCCTCTCCCTTTCCAGAAGTGACAACGTTTCTGTTCCTGCCTCCGTTGCATCACCACTCGCCTCTACAGCCGCCCTGCGTTTTTTTGCCCAACAGCGTGTAATTAATCAGGTCGCGTTCGTTATACAATACGACGCCCATTTAATAGACTGAGTCACGGGTAGAGCCAAGCAAAGTCAGGCGGTGGGAGGGATGGCAGGGAGATAACGTGGGGCTGTCAGCAGGAGAGGGGCACAGCCCGCGCTCGGCCCCACCAAGACCCAACCTGCTCCTGTTTCCTCGTCGCTTGGGGAGGTTTGGACACGTCTCCCTGCTTCACCCAGCGCTCGGCAGGAGCGAGATCGGTCAACGCTCTTCGTAAGCGATGGGCACGAGCAACAGGGTTCAGCTGGGAACCAGGAAACAAACAGAAGGGGTGGAGGGGAGAGGGGCTGCTCCCTCCCCTGGGACTCCTTCCCTGCGGGCGAGGGGAAGGGGCCAGACCCCGGGATGATGATGAACACACCTCGGGAACAGAAGGACCGACAAAAGTGAAAAGTGCAACATCATAATTTCGACAACACGGGTGCCTGGGTGTGCGTGTCTAGACACACGCAGCAGAAGTAAACACTTTCCGATTTTATGGTTAACGCATAACTAACGCCGCAGTTGTGCTACAAGCTTTTCAAGCGAAATCATTTTCGCTTTGTTCCATGCAATTATGAATATTCCCATAAATTGCTTTTCACTTATTAGAAAATGCTTATCTACAAAACTTCTATGACGTAATCTAATTACATCCCAAATTAAAAAGATTTAATTATTAATGAACAAGATAGCGGAGTTTGGCATTTGCTTTCAGGATTCAGCAGAATTCCTATTTAGTGCTGCGCAAACTAATCTGGTCTCTTATCCCAGAGCAGAAGCTGTGATGCTATGAAGGGCGCGTTGCAGGACAGCCGTAAAAATTACCCCAAAGCTAAACACCCGAAAGGGGGATTTTGCTGATGTTGAGAAGCTCCTGGAAGAGCAGCTCTCGCTTTCGGTGGTAGGTGGGCACCAGAAAAACCACCTTAAGGTTGCTCATTTCTAAAGCCAAGGAGGTGGAGCTGCAGGAACACCCTACCTGCTGATGCCAGGACAGCTCTTAGGAAACATCATCAGTTCGGAGAGGCTCCAGGTTTCCCTAAGGAAACGCTGCAGTGAAAGGCGTCGCCCCGCCGGCTGTGCCTTCCCCACCACAGCCTGCACCCGTGTCATCTGGGAACAGCCTGCGGACGGTGCAGAACCTGCTAAACCCAAGGGCCACCCAGAAAATATTCTGCAAGGGGATGCAGTTTCCAGCTAGGGGGATTTCCACCTTCCGCACTACATCACCTGGAGCGGAAATTCAGCGCCGGTTATTTTTATTTATTTACTTGTTTAAATTGATGTTCAGCCAAACCAGTAAGCACCCAGAGGTTAACTAGTCCTAAGGACTGACCAGCGATGAGAATGTTGTAATTTTACAAAGGGGTCAGTGCCAAACGTCCCTATGATTTCTCATTCCTTCACTTTCCTCGGGATGCCAGGGCCATCCTGCTGAGCACGGACGGATTCCTCCTTGCTAACATAAAATGCTTCTTCTGCTCCGGAATTCCCAGCTACAGGAACTGAAATAGTCTCAACATTCAGACTGCATTATAACGGCTTAAAAAAAAAAAAAAAAAGATAAATACAATCAGCCCACCCCCCCCATCTCTATAATCTCTTTTCTAAAGCATTCCTCAGCACTGTCAAGGCTGTTTTATCTGAGGAACAAGGAGAAACAGGTTCCAGCTGGGGCTTTAAAACCTGATACCGATTTTCTATAAATAAATTACATTAGTAAGCAATAACGAGGGCCCTTCTCAATTTGGTTGCTTCTGCTGCTAAAATAGCAGAGGGCACAGAAAGAACAGTAACAACCTCAGCGAGAACACTGCAGGGATTTTTTTTCTTTTCCTTATTCCTCAATGCTGAAGAAAGAGATGACAAAGCTGTGCTGAATGTAACAACTTCTAAAATTTGTTATATCAAGGATTTAGGAAACAAAAAAGCCGTAGGGTTTTTTTTTTTCTGAATTTCTGATTCCTAAAGATAGCTTTTGCAGCTAATAATGGTGTATATCCTGGTCTAGCCACAGCGCTGGAAAAAAGCTGGCGACTGCATCTACTTTCTGACAGATTATGGATTTTAAAAAAAATTTTATAATCCAGATCCAGAATACACTGCTCACCAGGTCACAACAATGTCATCAGCTAATCTTAGTGTCTAGCGCTGTGCTTACAGAGGGAGTTTTGCTTCGTGAAGGAGCTACCGCACAGCGTGCCTAACAAACAAAAACACCCCCACGTTGCCTCCAGATGTTACGCTGCCAAAATTCCTACACCAGAGTGTGAGAACAGAGCCAAGAGTGCTCCAGCTCCCCCAGGATGAGACATCGCATTAGCACCATGAGGTGTCCAGCAAAAGCTAAACCACAAGGCTAGTGGCATTCCTAACGGTTAGTATTTCCAAGACCGAGGAATCTGGAGCCTTGAGGACAGCCTGCAGATTCTCTTACCACCGTCTTCTCAAAAATAGAAGATTGATTGAGGTTTTTAGCTAGAACCATTATATTCAGGCATTACATCACTTTGCTGATCCCTCCCTCTCCTGCCTACCCAAGGCACAAGCCATACTGGGGGAGAAGCAAAGGCCAATTCCACCCACCACCTTCAGCATCTCCCAGCCTTAGGATGGCATTTGGACCAAGTGTGATCCTCATACATGTGCTGCACAGCCAGAATATATTCCAGGAGATGTGTTTTTTGGTTAAGTGGACATCCCATTTTCAGTCAGTTCCCTAAGGGTGGCTTCAAAGCCACCAGACACCATTTTGGTGCAATTTCCAAAATCAGAATGTCCCCATAACCTTAAAAGGGAAGGATGGCCCACAGAAGTGTTTCTCTCAGACGTCGGGGTGGATTATTATCAACAGAACCTGTGCAACCCTGTAAATAGCAAGAATCTTGAAGCAAGAGAGGACACAGAAGAACACTCCATGGAATGCATGAAACCAAACTCAAACAGGATGAAAAAAGTAATTTTTATTATTATTGTTTACAAAAGCATGAACACCTTAGGCAAAAGCAGCATCCTGAACCATACATTTCCCTCATCCTCCTGGGATATTGTCAGAAAGCAAGTATTTTCTCTGGTTTTTAGGCTTAAACATACTCTGCTGAGGTAAACGGGAAACATCCAACCCATTTCCACAGAGCTCCGACTGCACAGGGGCCAACTCATCAGACCCAACACAGTGAGATGTCATTCGGGTGACGTGCTCTAGGTGCATCTAACCACGATGAATACACTCTCCAGATACTTCATAAGCTCCCCATTCTCTTCAGTTTTACCTGAGACCGATCTAATTGTAAATACCTGTTTAAACACCATCCAACACTACCTTCATTCAAGGTTCAGCTTTATGCACCACGAACAATCTCACTGAAGTTTTTAAGGGATGGCAGTGTGCTCCTAAGCTATCTGAGGAGTGAGACCTTCCAGCACAACAGCTCTTCACTCCTTTCTTACCTGCCTCCCCAGCACACGGGGGTCAAGTGCTTACTCTGAAGAAACATGCCCTAAGGTTAACCTGAAAAAAAAAATAAATGTGCAGTATTTTTATTTTGCCTTCATCTTTTTCTCCTGATCTGGAACTGGAAGTAGTCAATGGTCATATATCAAATAGGTCAAGCTTTTGGACCTACAGAGAAACACTTAAAAAGTGTTTCGTTAAACAGAAAATTTGATTGCAATGACTTCAAAGGTTCACCTGGAGCAAATGACTCATACTGTTTTGTAAAGTGATCCCTACTCTAAACCAGCATAACTCCTCCGTTCCTCGGAGCTGAGGTCCCTCCCCCCAGAATCTACAACTGGTACCTCCAAATATTGATTACACTGGGAGAAATGGCTCTGGCTTGTCTGTCATCCTACGTCTAAAATGACTGAGAAATACTATTCACGTCTGCAAGACTCCTGTTTGATCCATCATTCAATAAAAACCGCTTTGTTTCACTGCTTGAGCTGTAGGAACTGTCCTATTAGCTCCTGTCAGTGTCACACTAAAGAAATAGAATTTACTTCACATATTGAAAGAACCTGCTAAGAACCCATTTATATATATGCACACACACACTGTGTATGTGTACATATATACACGCACATATATAGATAATTTGCATTAATTTTACATTGACAAACTGCTAAAAGAATCCAACAACTGCCACTGCTAGAGAGGAGGTTAAATGAAACGGTATCACTTATATGGCATCAAATAATTCCGAGACTCTGGCCCAAGAGCTTCAGAACTGTTAGCAGAAGAGCATCTTTTACTGGCAAAAAAGAAAAGTTCCAAATGGTCTGAATTTCACTTTTAAATAGATTGGAAGTGTTTAGCAAAGAATAAAAAAATATCATGTAAAGTAGATTTTATAATTCAGTTCTGTGTGTAGCAAACACACACATTTATACGTATGTTCTGCTACTTTCATGGCGAAATTCTGAGGTGCCTTGGACTCAGTGATGACTTTAACGAATCTGGCAGTATCTCATATGTGCGTCATTGCCTCAAATTTTGAAAAAGCAAAAGCTGTACAAGTTCAGCCCTGTGTTCTGTGAGTCTGGCTGCATAGTCAGAAACAAAAGTATTGCACTCAAGACCATGCCTGTGACAATGCACATTTAATAAGGCCGTTATATCCAAGATCATAACGGGACTCAAGCCCCGTGAACACTCAAATATACCATCAATAGACCTGGGCAAGCCATATTGCAGGAGACGGACTCAAAACAGCAGTGTTCCACCAATTTAATAACTGATTATTTTTTTTTTCCATGACACGCTGGTCTCTCAAACTGGTTTTACCCACAGGGCCAGACAACATGATGTGCATGTACGCATGCATTCCCACAATGCGTCGTTTCGTTTTTCCTTAGAGGTGACCATGTGCCCCCTAGCTTGGGGGTAGGATTCTAGTCAAGTTCTGCCAATAAGGTTCAACTTGTAATCAACTCTAAGCAGCTTCCACGCATGATGAGGGAGAGAAGACTTGACTTTCAGTTATTTAAATATATTTGCCAACATAGAAGACATAATTCTTACTTTACAAAGTGTAGCAAAGATGTGATTGAACCTGTAACGGAGTACTTCTCAACATGCCCTTCCTGAGCTAGATCACATTAAGAGTATCAGTTTATCTGATCTGGCTTACCAAAAGGAAGACAGACCAAACAAATCAAATTAACACACTACAAGGAATGATGCAGAGTCACAAGTTAGCTGCCCACATCCCACAGCAAAGAGAAGGAAGCTACCCTTAAACCAAAGTGGGGTAAGCCACCTCGCTACCTTGTTTTGCAGTGATTTGCTCCTTTACCCACTCCAGAGTTACCCAGCCAGACAGCACTTTGGCTTGGCGAAGGGTGGTGGCATTTGTCCAAGAAGGAAAGGCAGAGCACTTTCCCCCCTCCCCATGCCACAGCTCATACAGACACAGCGTTATGCAAATGCAAACAGCATTAGTACAAAGGCTGGAAGAAGCACGAGACACGGCAGACACGAAACTTAACGGTCACATGCACTGCGGTTCAGCAGAGACGTTATTTCACAATGCCATGTTCTGCCATAAAATCCACCGTGGTGGAGATTCTGGATGAACTACCTTCCAGCTGAAACAACTCCAGCATTGTTTCTGAATACAACAGACTATAGCCAATCCTTTTTTTTTCCTAGGACCTGTTTTTTGGTTTTAGATGGTTTTCTGTCTGGAGACAAGAGACAAACTCAAGACACAGCATATGTGGCCTGTTTGCATATTATTAACAGACAAATGGATAATCAAGATGGAAAAATTAAATGTGTCACACACCTACAGCTCCATGTACTTTTTTCCTTCAACAACGGTGTCACCTGTTGGATGCAAGTTTGTCGCTAGCGATGAGTATGTTTCTGACCAGAGCTGGGAGGAATGCACTTAGACAGCAACACTGTCGCTCTTGCAGTGATGAGCAAGGAAGCGGGAACTTCGGGATACGGTTTCTAATTCCACCTCTTGTCTTATATTCATTGCATGCTGAGCAGCTCAAAACATTTTTCTTGGTCATCACATTATTTGTAAGGAGAATAACTTTCCATACTTTCTTCACAAGAGGAGCAGGAAGAAGTCCATTAATGTACCACGTAGGACGAAAAGCTGTCTACTTATTTTAGCAGTTTGGACTAAAAAAAATGATTAGCAGAATCACTTTGTCAATGAGGTCGAAAAGAGCTGAGAATATTTTGTGAACAGAGTTGCAGAAGCCCATCTCTGACATTCACATTAAAACAGTGGCCTGACTACTAGCAACAGTTGTCTGTGAGTGTCTAAACAAGGAGAATTCTGACAGGTACCGAGCCGCAGCAGCGTTCCAACACTTGGTGTTTGCTGTATTTAGTACTTTTAAACCGGATTCTCTCTCCCAATCAAGTGACTGTCTTGTAGTTAGCACGACTACTCATAAACACAGCATTTCTAAATGCAATCGCATATTGTTGTTCCCTCTCCACCGTAATATTCTATCTTACCACTTCCAGCATCAGCCAGCACCACAGGTTTAACGCAGGTTACGGACAAGCAGCAGGCTTGCTTTTACTGCTTGCTTCAAACAACGTACTGTTTCATCTTTATACATTCTTAAAATGTTTTCTTCGCTTAGCTATACTAAAACTGCCACTCCAAAATTTAAGTTTACATTGAAAAAGGTTATTGATGACTTGACCAAAAAATACCACCCAAAATCCCTTTTTATTCCAAAAGGAAATGATATGTTCTCCTGAATTAGTGTTACAGATATTTATATTAGAGAACTCCGCATTTCAGAAACCAGTTATTTAATGCTCAACATTCTTTTCAGCAGATGGAGAGGTAGGTATATTTCCACACAAGAAAAAAAAAAAAAAAACCAACCTAAAAGACACTCAATTAAATCAAGTAATGTCTGAAAAGTCAAACACTGCTCTGACAGCACATAATGTGTCTGAAGATACTCTCCAAGGAGGACGAGAAAAATTGTGCATTCTGATTAGATAATACATCATAATTTGAAATTTAATAATTTTCTGGAGAGAAAACACAAGCATCCAAACGCCACTTCCTTCCCTTCCCTCCCCAAGAATTGTAGGTGCCAACAAAACTGCCGGTAGCGATGGCAGCATTAACCAAAACACGGAATCAACGGCAATTCTTCCTTACATTCACCAACACCAGCAGCCTACAAGTTTACAAAGACCATATGCATGATAATTACATAATTACAATAGAAATTCAACTTTAGTGTTGTTCTTAAAACAATCTTCATAAATAATGAAAATATCTGTGTTCTAGCTCTTCGGTAACCTAAGGTTAATTGGTACAGATAGGGGGGATTTTTCCTTTTATCAACCGCACTGGAGGTTCCTCACTGCCAACAATGGTTAAGGCCTGGATCGAGTTATTCTCCTTTTGCTTTTCCCTTTTTCTGCTTTTTTCCATTTTCCACCACTGCATTATTTTGTGGTTTCCTTACTCCATTTGCAACAGCACCGTTTGCTATTTTGCCATTCTTTACAGGTTCCTTGGGCAGCTTATATGTCCGATAGTAGAAGTTACCAAACAAGAAAATGAAGGTGATGGCATAGAAAATTACGCTCCAGTGCATCCATTTAGGGAAAGGACAATCAATATAAATAGACAAGGCTGTGTGGCCAATAGTCACATGGAACTGCACCTGAAAGACAGAAAATACAGGATCAGAAAGGTCTGGATGTATTCTGTAGGTCTGGCTGAACCCATGTACACCAAAGCACTAATTTATAAAATCTGCTTAATTGGGAGGCAGGAGGAAAGCTGTCACATCATGCACCAAACACACGTGCTTGACCAGGGACATCAAGTTTATCACAGTACCTGGCAACAGTTTTCAGAAATAGAAAAATGAGAAGACACTAAGAGATCTGGATTTTCTCTACCTTTTGAACAGGTTTTTGCAATTCAGTTGAAAAAAAAAAAAAAAGTAAAGTAGCATTAGACTTTACTCATACAACTTTTATCTATGCTGCATATTTTTTGAGAAATGAGATAAATACTTCTCCAGGAAATATTCTGACTTGAGCGGTGAATACCAGACAGCTAAGAACTTTTGTAAGCAGCAGTATCTGTTCCAAAGCTCTGCAAATGCAGATGCACTCAGAGGCAATGCCTTCTGAGATGAAAGGAGAAATTTTACTTACCATTTGCAATATGGTCAAGTATCGCTTCCACCACAGGTATTTCTGAAATTTAGGGCCACAGGCAGCTAATCCATAATACATGTACATAATGACATGAATAAACGAATTCATCTGAGCTCCAAAAAAAGCTGTCCAGGAACAGAAGGGAAGACTGTAATGTAATTTTGAAAAAACATAGAAGCCTTTTCTAGTATTTTTCATGTGATAGTAAAAACAATAAAGCACAGGACGTGTCAGGTTTCCATCTTTGAAATATTCAATATTATAGTATAGACGTGACTGCCAACATGTGCTGACACAAATGGCTCTTCATGCAAGTAGGATGTCACATCTTCCATGGAACTACTTATGCAAAAGTTTTTTATAAGATTTTTGTTGAACAGACACAAATCACATGGATTCCACATTAGTCATTGCAGTAGCAACGCAACTGTTTTGCTAAAGGGTTATTAAAAGTGGTATGTGACAACGTAAAGCAGTTCAGTACTTTAGTATCAGGTTCTGAACTGAAAACTTTTAAACTATATTTAAATGCACACGGTTCACTTCTCAGCAAGAAGTCAAGAAACTCATGTGGAAGCCTGACTAGGGAGGCCAAAAAAAACCAAATCATACAAAGCAAAACTTCAGTTGTGGTTCTATGTTTAAGTGCATTGACAAGTGAGTTTGTCTAAATTGCTCATCTTTAGTCTCCTTATTTATGACTTAAAACATACAGCATTGTTAATATCTAAATGCACAGTGTAACTTTCCAGAACGATCCCTGCTGGAAACAAAGATGACAGTTCTCATTTGCATTAAGATCTTTTTGCTCTGTCAAGATTAGTAGCTATTTAACAGAAACAAATCATACCTTGTTAAGGTATTCTTACACTGCCAGACAGGCTCAAAAAAGCTGCAATGTGTAAGATTAGGGCAATAGCTGCTGCCACCAAACAGCTCCGGTGTCCATATGGTCTAGAGCAGTCTGTTATGATACAGTCTAGTTCTAACAGACCTGTCTATGCAGGCAGTGTCCTATCCACTAGAAAAAAGAACACAGGTCTACCCACATCTATGCACTAGTGCTCCAGAAATGCACAAGAGGAACTGCAGCTTTTTATTTTTCAAGGGTTAGAAACTAAGAGGCAGTGCAAGAACACCAAAACCTGAAATAAACTTGGAAATAGTTGCAACTGCGTTATCGTGAACTGCAGATATTTAGCATGAAAAGTCTGAAAACGCAGCAAGGGAGAGGGCATTTTGAGATACCCAGGGAATTTCTAAGTAGGACTACAACGAAGCACCCAGTCTCCAGTAAACTTATTTTATGGGTGCAGTAGGCAATAAAAATAATGAAATATCCAGTTGAGTACCTGCACCCTGCAGATTACCTGGGAGAAATTCAAAGACAGTCACAGATACTCATTTAAAATATTTCTTCTTTTGAATATAAGCAACCACTCAGTGCAATGTATTTACAGTACGTGAGAGCATAAAACCTCCATGCAGTAAGTATTAGTGTGCTTTGACAAAAAACAAAACAAAAACCAAACAAGAAAATGTTTGTTTGGTGTGGTGTTTACTATGTGTTATTTTCAGTGTCTTAAGCCTACAAAGCACATTACAAGCCAGGGTATTTTCCCTGAACCCTCAGCTCTCCAGAGTTTATAACTTGCGAGAGACAAGGCAAAACAACAGGAACAGCGGTACAATGCAGGCAAGGGAGGATGTGGCAAATACAATGGAATAAAAATTTGTGCTAAGGGCTTTAGAAAGGAAGCAAGGGGAAGAAAAAGGCTGATAATGCACCACAGACTTGTGCCATTACGAATAGGCTTTAAAGGACAGATTGGTTTCAGAATTTTCTACATCCTTCTTTATAAAAAAAGAAAGCAAACCCCAAACTCAGATATAATGCCAAAATAACATCTCCATTAACTTCGTTATATTTGCACACAGATTGTGGCCCATAATTAGATTTTGCAGTTCTCTGTATCTGCAAAAAATTAAGTTAGGCAAGACAGATTCATCTTTCTATTTCATATAAAACAAGGCTAATTTTGAAGACAAAACTTCAGGCTTGCAATTGATGCCCATGAAGAAAGAAAAAAAAGTTTTGCAATTCATTAATTATTCCCCTGTTATCTTTTCCTCTCCCACGTTTCCCCCAGAGGAAGACTGTGCACATTAAAGCTACTGCACTGCTTCAGGGTTCTTTAAACAGTCTTACAGTGTAACGTTAAGCCTACAAAAACTTTTTTCCACGTATTCCAAACAATAATCCTCCCTTATGTCCAATCAAAAGGGTATGGGAGGAAGGGAACCCACCTTGTCCACCTGCAACCCACTTAATACCAATCCACCACAAGGTGAACATGGTGAAATGGTGATAGACGTGGAGGAAACTAATCTGGTTAAATTTCTTCCTCAGGATGAAGAACACTGTATCCAAGTATTCAATTCCTTTAGAGACATAATACCACCATAAAGCAGCAGCTATCTGCAATAAAAACAAAAAGACAACACAGAAGTTTTAGTGATTCCAAGCTGAACGGGATAAAATTCTCTCCATCTACCTGCTGCAGGAGAAGAACATCTCTTCCTTCCCCAAATGCTGGGAAATGTTGAGGTGGAGCCACGAAACACCTGATGGTACGAGAATAACACCAAAACAATACTCCACTAATATATTCTGGACCTGTAAGCCCCACAACCAGCATTTCCCCAGCGGCTCTGTTCCATTCAGAGAGCAGGGGACAGGAGACCACGGGAGCCACGCAAGCTGCAGAGATATAACCCAGCTACCCAACAGGGCACTGCTACACACCCAGAATTCCTTTTCTAATCCACCCATTACACTGGATCTTGCCCAAGACGCAACACTAAAAGGCTTCCTGCTGAAACCGGGATATTGTTGTACCAGGTGAAGCCCAGAAGCTCTGCACAGCAATTTGCTATTACTATGATACGGGGGTACGGTGGTGATGGGGACTCCCTTCCAGATGTCAAAGCATCGCAACAAGCCTAGTTCCTGGCATCGAAGTCATCTAGCTCGTTATGCAAGGGTGGGACCAGAACATATCCCAGAGGGTGACTCACACATACAAGGAAAAAAAAAGTTGGAAATGGCACCACCAGCACGGAGAGCAGGCAATGCCACAACACACCTCTTTGTAAGAAGTTCACCTGGTCTTTCAGGACTCATCTGCTGACAGATCAGACTCTCTTACCCTAACATGGTGTTAAATAACTCCACCACCCCTTCAGTCCCTAGGGGAGACAGAAGAGCAACGGGGAGAGCAGCAGCTTCCCTTCCCAAACACACACACGCTGTCAGGCAAGCGAGAGAAAGGGGAATGCGCAGAACAAGCAGCATGGAGCAACGCTACAGCCCTGCGTGGTGTTTTCCTCCATCTCTCCAAACCAGCAGGAGAGAAACTCATCTCTCCTCAGAGTAAGCTTCTCACAGCCATAATTAGACCGGTGAACGTTTTAGGGGAGATTACAGCACAAGCGAAAAAGCAGCAGAGTGCCGCAGATCTGCATTGCAGACTCTGCAGCTTCCCAAAGGGACTGCACAAACTCCTGTTCTCAAACTGCAGCCTTCTGTCTATCCATCCCTGAACGCCCTTCTCGCTCGCT
>WKFP01014270.1:157678-169641 GCA_011057875.1 Pterocles orientalis
TTTATATAAAGAAAAAAAAAAAAAAAAAAAAAAATAAAAAAAAAAAAAAAAAAAAAAAAAAAAAAAAAGAGCCTACATTTTACAATGTAGAAATCTTGAGGAGGTTGTTTTGGGTTTTTTTTGTCCTTCAGTGTCAAAAATCAACAACATACCTTCTAAACGCGGAGCGTGTAGCTTTCTCCTTATGACTTATTTACCTAAAATGAGAATTCATTCAAAAGAACTACCAAATAACGGTCAGGATAAGGATCTCGACTGGTAACACACTGTACAGTTGCCTGCAACAACTTGAGAGGACTCTTTTCCCGGCTTCCTCAACACTCTCAGCTGCAAACTGAACATGTTACAACTCAGAACTTTAGAAATAAAGTTTATGCAAAGTTTGCAAAAAACTTAAAAAGTGAGGAAATTCAAAGAGTAGATATTGTTAGAGCAGTCTTTCTTTTCTGGACATATCCTGGTCGTTTTGCCTTTATTTCATTGCTTTGTTTGTCATAATGAACAAAGCAGGAGATAATTCTTTTGAGCAGGTCTGACCCCTTCTCAGCCTCCCACAAACAACTGCACCTAGAAGTGAGGCTACGAAACAGAATTTTTGCATACTAGAAGTCATCACCTCTGGTACTTAGCTAATATAAAAATTCCTTCAATATATGCCATGCCAGTCCTCAGTGTCAGCCAGATGAGTACAAGGGCATTCTATTTTGCTCATCTCTTGAAAAAAAACCCTGCGAAACATTTGTTAGACTTGGCTAGATTTTGTTTCTAAACAAAATCATTAGGAGAAGTATTCTAGTGACTGAAAAATTGAGTTCAGAGTATTGGCAAAGGTGCAAGACAGGTGACCACCACCAGGCCAATACCAATCCGCGCACAGGGCTGTTCTGCCCTACCAGCCACTGCCCATCAGGTGTGGGACACCCCACCGCCCCGCCACAGCACGAGCTTTGGAGTAACACTACCCACAAACTGCCACCCTGTAGACAGACAGTTTTCAAAATATGTTCTAAATATCAAATGTATTTAGACTATAACACACATTTTCAAGAACATGTTCTAATCTGCAGGTGAATCTTGCAAGAACAGCTGAGAGATTTTCCAGTGTCAGCTCTGGCAGAAGATAAGGTTCAGCACATGAGCTAATCAACAGCGTTACGGAAATGAACAAGCCAACTGCACTTTGATTTTAATTTGAATGCTTTCCAAAAGCCACGCATTTGACATCTCAACTTCTGCAATGAAATGTGCTGATAGTACATCTGCCAGAAGCCAGCAAGACCTCATGAAGCCACACATGGGTAAAGGAGACAAAAAGCTGCCTCGCTGGTATGAGTGAGGTGCAACCACAGCATATGCTGACAAACCTTATTTGCTTTGATCTCGCCAGAGCACTCCACCTCTACTGCAGTCACCCTGGTATCACAAACTTCAGCTAGGTCTAGGACCCAAGGTACGTATACAGAGTTTATCCTGGATTGTAAAGCCGCAGGTGAAGCCAAGGATGGTATCTGTAAGAGTACCCGTACCCGTAGCAGCCAGATGAAAGTTAATGCAAATACACTGACGCACACTGATCAAACCTGCTATGTGCAACGTGGTCAAACCTGAAGTGGTCTGTCAGAATATAATGGGATCCAGTCACGGCTGACAGCAGAACTTCAGAAATGCTATTTTCAGACAAGACTTAGACCATCGTGTAGTGCTACGTATTGCACACATTCATATAAAATAATAAATACTCACCCTAACTTCATAAACATTATCTGAATAATCCACAGTCTGGCAGACGTAGCTGTACCCTCGAGCTCTCGATGACAAAAACAGCTGAAAATAATAAAGTCATACATGAGGGGAAAAATGATACACAAAACACGTTCATAACAATTATCGACAAATTTCCTGCTACATCACACTTACCTGAACAGCAGTATTTAAAGCGTTCCTATCAGTCCTGAGAATACTACTGAAGAAAGTCAATATTTAGTTCTAACAACCTGCTCTTACACAGTACCTATTTTTCTTTGTAAATTAAGAAAGCACTCATTTTCCCCTGCATTATCTGCCCAGATAATTAGAGCCCTGTACAAATTAAAAAGAATTCCAGTATGACCGTAAGCTATTCAAACATGAGTATTTCCGCGATGGCTCTAGCTTCAGAGACAGAAAATATCTATTTGCTTTCACTACGAACGACAGAAACGTTATTCCCATGGTGGATTTGAGAGAGCTCTCTCCAAGAGACAGGGATTAGATAATTTGGATCTACTATTCTTAAAACAGTATATCAATCAAAATGCAGAAAAAAAACCCCAAACCCTGAACAGTCAATGCTCAGCAGCCATAAAACATATCGAGAGAAACCGGATAAAGAAGAGTTCCCCATTTCGTGCCAATAGAAATGGCCTAAAGCATGTGAAGTGCTCCTGGAGGGCCACCACAAATAAAGCATGTTGCAATAACCTGAACAGGAGAAGACAAATTTGACATTTCAGCAAGTTCCCATTGGAAAGAAGAACACTTGCCTAGAGCTGTACAAGGTTCAAGTAATACTGCTAATCTTGACATTCATAAATGTTATGATCCAAGACTGTTTAAAGCCAGGTAATCTCACCCTGTTAAGGATCAAAAAGAGACAGCAGTGGAGCAGACACAACCTGTAAACTGTGAGCTGTAAATATAAAGAAGGGTGATACAAAAAGATCTCCAAAATAAACAGCAGTAGGCACTGACTTTTCCTACTGCTAACCCGACTTCTGTCTTACTGAGACTGAACTTGAGTTTACGTCAGTATTTCCTCTTGCACACAGCACTAGGAGTGCAATCAGATGCAGAGACAAGTGTTATCCAGATAAAACAAATGCACAAAACCTTGTGAAACTCTGGCCTTACTTGCTGCACGTCTGTTAAAGTAGTGAAGTGAAAGAAACGTCCACAGAAATGATCATAAGAAAGAAATTGAACTACTTCTGCATCATCCAAGTCCATTTACAATCTACTGCAACACTCCACTGTGGTCCTACCCAGGCACCAGCACACCTGATAGTATCAGAGAAGAGCAGGGGAACGGTTCAGCCCGCGCTGTTACAGAAATTAAACAATCTCTCCTGTGACCTACTGGGTAATGGGACCAAGGCTCACTCGGCAAAAGGCAGTAAACTGACTTCATCAGCCTGCCTCGAAGCAGAATAAGAAATTCAAGATTTTGTGGCAAAATAGGAGCTACGCATCTGGGACTTCTGCATCTTCTAATCTGAATCTGAGTCTGAGTGCAGCATACCGGAGTCTTGGACTGGGCAGTGCTTTCCAGACTTACCACGTTAACCTAAATTATCACAGACGGACGATACAGCTTGCCATCAGGATGATCATTTAAATAACACCTAGAGTCATTCCACGTTCTGTTCTCAGCAATACCTGGACACTTTACAGTCATTCACAAACTGTGTATCATTTCACTCATAACAATTACATCACTCACACTAATTACAGCAGTGGCACACTGGTATTGTAAAACTCACGCAGACTGAAGCAGAAGTTGCCTGGTTAAAGGGAACACCTGAAACTCGAACACCTTCCTCCTATAAGTCTCAAAGATCACGAAAAGACACCTCCTGTAAATGTTGCATCCAAAGTCTTAACATCCATTAAATAACAACCAACCACTTGAAACAGCAGGAAACTAGAGCCTCCGTTTGTGTCTAGAACGATGAGCTTTCAGCCTATCAGCAGCGAACGCATATTTGCAGTCCTATTCATTTTTATGTTAATTCAGTGATTTGGAAATGCCATACAAACACATGGGTTATCCTATAAGCAACACAGGTTTGAAAATTAATTGACCACAACTCTGTTATAATTGAGCTTACGGATAAAAAAAAAAATTTAAAAGAATAATTGAAAAATGCAGACATAGCAAAAACACTCCAGAGTTCATTTCAGAGCACCCTACCACGATGACTGTATTTCATCCATTCCCACAACTAACCTTGGGTGTCAGCATTAAGTTCTGCTGTACCTGTAGTGTTTTATGGCTTTGAATAGTGCAAGGAAACAATTTAGACACAATGACGACTGAGGTGTGATGGCTAAAATTTTACTGAACCATGTCTTTAAAAAAGGCTGAAATCAGTTAATTATTTTATTGTAGAAGCTCTGGGGAAGGGTCAAGATGCAGATCATAATCAGATATGCCATGCTTTCCTGGCAAAAGACCAGACCAGCCACAAACTGCTCTGTTCATTTGCTTCCTTCTGGAAACAGATTTTGCAAATTTATGATACGAGGTCTTCCAGGAAGAAGGCTCTCAATCCACATGAGCCAAGTCACAGCAGCATGAATTATCCCTTAGCATCAGCTGCATTCTGGACAGCTATCCCTGAATAATGATCTCCAAACTGTTAAGCAATCCCACTTAGCTACTGCTAAAGAGCCGATCCGCTATTGTCAGCAGTCATTTCCTCTGGACAGAAAACCTAACAAAGCAGACATGCAGCAACACCAAAATTTATTAAAATTAACACCCTCAGAGCATTGCAAACCAAATGTTAGAAGACTATATCCTTTTTTTTTAATTTAAAAATACAGTTCACTTTGTTTTAATTTTTATTTTAAAAGTTAACTTACAGACAAGATACTCTTCCTCACTACAATGGATATCTGACTTTCTAAAAACGATAAACACACTGAAGGCACTAACAAGTCCATTTGTAACAAGATACATTCTGACACCCTTTAGAATTATTAAAATGAAAAAAAATCAGTTACAAGTGTTAAATCTCTATGGATTTTAGTTAATCTGTCCAGTATTTATGCTAACTTAAATCTAACAACTTGAAATATCTAGCACACAAGTTCTCTCCATAGACTCATTCAGTTCATTTATTCTCGAACAGAACACACCTAGCTATAGAAATACTCACATAAAAGGCAAACTCAGTGCAAAACATCCACCCTCAACAGAACATGAATACGTAAGATGATTTCCATTTTGCAATCTGTAGAACCTCAGAATTAAACAGGAGTTCCGTCCTGCAAGAAGGCACACGTACCTCTTTGAAAATGAAGAAGTTGAGTAGAACCATTCCAAAGTTGTAAACCACCAACAGGAACCGTAACTGGAAGGGCTCTCTTGTCTTCATCCATTTGGGGCCCAGCCAGACAGTGAGGAGATAAATAGTGCTTATAGTCAGGGTTGGAAACGGAGACTGCATCAAGGGCCAGTCATCAACGCGTTTGTCTGGGGGAAAGTGAAGCAAAGAGAAGGTATGAAAAAAAGATATTTCATCATCATTTTAAGCACTGCATTCATTAAATATTGTTCTCTCCTGGAGTAACTGCATCAGATAGTAGAAATACAATAGACTCATTCTTTCTAGGAAGGTTAACGAAAATGGTTTTAAAAAACCCAAACCAGCACTGTATCACACTATCGTACACAGAGGTTCCACTGGCCAGCTCCACAATCCCCAACAATAAAGCAAACAGAACCACGTCAGCCCAAATCCAACCCACTCATCTCCTAAAAACCATTTTGCTGATGCTGAACAGCGACAGCAGCGGCAACACGACCAAATATTCACCACCACTGCAAATGAACAACACACAAATTTGGCAAAATGCTGACAAAATTAACAGCTTTTATTAGTCTAAAATTAGGCACTAAAAAGCCTCCAATTAATTTTATACAGGTTGTATGATGCTAACCCAGTACCTTCGCTATTGGATGTAGGTCAGTCTTACATGTTTCCGACAGAACAACATTACCAGAAAACATCCAAATAAAAGAGTTTAAAGAGACGGTTCTAGTCCGAGTGACCTGTGCTGCCACATGGGAGACAAAGGTTTTATTCAGAGCCTCCTTCAGACACCCAGGGGATCAAGAGTTGCACACACTCTAGGGCCCAGAATACGCTATATTCAGTTTTGGATCTGTATCAAAAAAGCACTCTTAGCCTGATGAACCAGTGACATATAGGATTAGAAGACGGTTCTGCTAAAGAGAAGGGAAGGCAGAGACTGCAGCGACACCTCCTCACTCCGTGTTTCCTTCCCCCCTCCCGTATGACGGCTAATCTCTCGTTACAGCAAGAGATAAAAGGTCACTATTCCAAAACTACGACACTCCAGACACTGCACAGCTCTGTGACGCTAACTGGGTTATTTTGCAGATGCTTAGGCTGGTTGGAGTTCAGATGGAAATCACACCCCGGGGCTCCATGGGAGTCTCAGACATTTCAAACACCCGCCTTCAGTCATTTGTGGGCAAACTACAACTAGCAATGCAGCTGCCCACAGACTTACCTAGCAGACAAGTTTCTTTTGGAGAGCTGTTTTTCTTCATGGTAACCCAAAGGCAATGAAAAAAATCCTACACCACAAATTAAGTCCTGATCCCAGGCACACTAACAGGTAAGCTAGAAAACCCTTCTTTTATCTACAGAATGAGGAACTCTGATGCAATGAAAGGAAAGCACAGAACAGCACTGCCATAACGCCTCCTCCACTTCTCATTTCCTTGGTTACCCTTAAAATCACAATTAGTCCCTCATTTCAGGAGCAGATTTCATGAGACTATTTCTAATAAATGCCACATGCTGTGATGTAAAGACAGCGGGCATGGCACTGACTCTTCTTGCTTCCAGGTGATTTAACAATACTTGATCTGCAAGTAAGATGCTAGGTAGCCTAAAAAGAAGTGGAAGAGAAGAAGGAGAAACCAGCCCAGATGCTTCCATTATGGCTACGAATACCAGAAGAGAGGAGTTACCCTAATGCATGGAAACCTCCAGCAAGGGACGCTGCCAGAATGATGGAGTCAGCTTTGCAACCACAGCCACCAACAGAAGCCAAGGGCAAGACAGGCCAAGGAGTACTGAGGAGTGGCAAAAAATTCAGATAGATTGGCTGTAGGAACACAGGCAGTGAGACAGAACTGAAGAAAGTGAGAGAAGAGAGTTAGTTAGTTACCTCTGACTTTACAGCAAGCCCGTGGAGCAGACACTGCTATTACAATATAACGTACTCTGTGGAGCACGAGAACGATTGCGTTATAGTACAGTGTAGTGTCTTGGGATGCAAAGGAAGAGCCCCATTTTCCAGACCTCACAGGACACTATTTGAAGCTGAAATCACATCACTGTGTTGCCATTATTACCCTGCCACCCCCCCTACACTTTAGTTCCTGCTTGCTTTTAGCAACTGCTCTACCAATCTGAATTTCAACACAAAAGACGACGACGTTTAAAAGACAAGAGAAATGGAGAACCTCAAAGTAATGGGCCAAGACACACCTCCACCAAGCAAGAAGAAAGTTGTCACTTCTTAATTAAGAGAGAGCTCTGGGAACAGCCACTGTGTGACATGCTTTAATCAAACCTTGCTTCAGACACTTAAGTGCAAGGAGTTAAGAGCAGGTGAGGCAAGAGACTGGTTGCTCCCCCAGACTTCTTGCACTAAGCAATATAAGAGGCAAGAACGTATTAGAGAATCTCTCTTTTATTTTCTAACCCAGTGTTTCATGGTACCCTGAATGCCGAAGTGACAATATGGAAAACGTGAAAAAGGAAGATCTGAATTTTACCCAGGAGCTGAACGTTACCACCCACTGCTGGGCATAGGAAACCATGACCTGTTTCAGATTTCCTTCTGTAGCAGATCAAGATTTCTAGAGGGAAGAATGAAGATTCACTAGGGGGTGAAAGGAAAGACAAAGGGACAACTTTTAGGAAAGCCCAGCTGCAAGTGGGCTTTGCTTCAAGCTTCATCAGTACTGTAAACAATTCTTTCAACTATTTCCATAAATACGACAAATTGAAGAATGTAACTAGAGAAAACCAAGATATATTTAATTAACTCCGACAGCAATGTAAGAGCACCTGGGCAGCTTCCACACCTGTATCACAGTTTCAGCCTGTTACTTTTCCTCTGCAGAGGGTTTTTGGACAGTGAGCCACCGCATCTCAGAGACAAGTCTTAAAGTATTTGCAAGAAAAGTATCGCTTACTAATACAGAACGCATAACACACCGCCCAGGGAATCTATCTGATTGGGATTTTGGGGGCCTGACCTCTCCTAGGATAACTAATCACACTTTGAACACAAAATGCCTGTAGAAGAGGGAACACAGCTGGTGACTTGGCTCTGGAGTACATCCTGGCCAAAACAGAAGCATATCAATAGTCAAAAAGTTTATTCTAATTCCTACTGTGCTACCTGAGAACAACACTTTGCATTTATTTTTAATAAATAATTAAAAGTAACTGATTCGGTTTTAAATCGGCTCCATGCACCGTTCTTTTTGCACAGAAGGTGATTACAAAACCAATTTCATTTCAGTTTACCAGGCAAGCCTGCTTGTCCGTGTTCTACAAAGAAAACACAGGTACACACGGACCCGTGTTCCAAACTCTTTGCAGACACCCGTTTCAAACCAAGATAAATTCACTCTCCGAGTCATCTGCTTAAGTGACAAACCTCCCAAGCTACTCCAACACCATCCTCCTCCCTCCCACCCCCCACACCATTTTAGCAAAAATGGCATAATTTTGTAGTCCTACTGATCCTGCTGACGACCACAAATTATTTCTGCAAATTACAAAGAACTGGGACAGCTTAAGGGGACAGAAGTGTACTAAACCCTGCAGCACTTCACACGCCATTGGTACATTATTACCTGGAAGATGAAACAAGCTTGAAATAAAAAGGTGAGTTCCCTGAATTAAAAAAAAAAAAAATCCCTCAAACTGCTTTGAAGCAAAATGACCAATGCCTTTACCTGATTAGAATTGACAGAGACTGAAATCTTTCAGGGGATTAATGTGTTTGTCTTTCAAATCCCAAGACCTAGATTCTAATTCAATCCCAAATAAAATGCCTGTTGTGATGGCACAGCCTGTAGTGCAGTGCTTTTTTCTGTAAGGTCGGAGAAGTTTCAGGGCAAACACTTAAAGCTGCACTCAAAGATGAATCCAGAGTGGAATACGGCATCTGCTAACATGTTCCTGAAAGAAAATTACTGTTATATAAGGAAAGAATATGGAATATTTATATACACAAGGTTTTCCTGTCATTTTCTGTATAAACATTTCAAAGTTTCACATTGCAAAGACAGGACAAAAATATGTACATATATTCTTCTATTTCTTATGTATATATATTAAAAAATAATTGAAATTGCCCTGGGGCACTTAGCCTTGCAGGACTGCAATATTTACGTGGGGCGATTACCAGGAAACACAGGCACAAACACCCCTGATTTCTTCCTCCAAAGCAAGAACAAGAGCAGGACCCATGAAAAGAACTGAATATCCTACCCAGTAATGTCCAAAGAGGAAACAATCTGTATTGAAACATGGAAGGCAAATGAAGATGAATTGCAGTAAGTAAGGGTGAACTGATGGTGATCTGGAGTTAAAAACCACAAGAAACTTGTGTGAAACACAGTTACTGAGCCAAGGATCTTTTTTTTTTCTTTCCTGAAAAAGTACAAACTTTAAAAATCAGCAAACAAATGCATAGCACAGTCGCTCCTACGTTCATCGGGAGAAATCCCGAAACAGTACAATGGCAACTATCTTTGCTTTTAATATTAGATACGATATTACAGAACCAAAATACATTACTTTTAAAATTCCCTGCAGTCACATTAGATTCAAAAATCAATAGTAAGTAACTTTTTATTTTTACTTTAACAACATATGTATTCCTTATCTATAAGGTCCCTACTCACTAATTTATCTGGAGAGCCTTTCGAAGTTATTTATAGCTCCTGATACTATTCTCAGCGCAAAGACACTTACAGTGCCAATCCAGCACATCCATCTGTCCAGTTACATTTCTAAAGACACTGCAGAAACGATGGTGACTGGTTAAAAGTGGTGAACAGTGAGAGCTCTCTGCAGACCACGCCATTTATCTTTAACGAGAAGTCCTCTCGAAGCCCAATCTCAAGTTTAAGAAAGATTTCCTTAAATAAATTAAATTCTAATTCCAAAATATAAGGAAGGCAAACAAGTATTATCTAACTGGAGTGTTGGTCTACGAACTACACTGTTTTGATTGCCTAAGAATTTCGCACAGCTTGTTAGCTCCACTAGTACAATAATTGAAGAATATTACAAAATGAAAACACATTATCTTATAAGAAAATGTGAGAAACATAACTTCATGCACCTCAAAATGTTTACAAAGCTTTCACATTAATTCCTTTGCAGTATTTTAGTGCCTCCTTCTCCTCCTTTTTTTTCTATTTTAGGATTAATAGAATTTGTATATTTGTAATAGAAATGCTGGCTCAGTCCTGGAAATATTTACGAGTGACTGTAAGGTTCACTGTGGCTATACAACCACTGCAGACTGGCTCTGTTAAAAGTAAACTCAAATAAGTGCCTACATGACTAGCCCCTAGGCTTTTAAACGAAATAGAGTAATGCATCAGAATGACTTAAAAGTGTATTTGCTGTCACCAATCTGTAGACATTCCAAGAAAAAAGCCCACCATTTGACCAACTGAATCCTCAGGATATATAAACCGAGCAACAACAGCCGGAGCAACGACCCTAGCCTTTAAAACAGCACGTGAATAACCACCTGGGCTGCACAACTCGAGACCGAAGACTGTTAGAGAAGTACCCTTGCCAAGTCAAAACTGAGAGGCCATATATCTTCGGATTGAATACCTGCAGAAGTTAAAATTTTCTATTCACTTACTTATTACAATTTTAATACAGCAGTTTGTATGGAGCAAAATTAACGGTTCTTTTAAAGGTCTCCAGTGCTTGAATCAACCTGTCTGCTTTGGTATTGATTATTCATAGCACATATTGCACTCTAATCCTCAGTTATCTCCGTTTATCAAGTTCCTCTTTGATAAATCTATGATAGAGGACTGAAGCTAATGCACGAACTAAAATAACGTGCCTATTGCCTCACTCCTGCTTCAACCAGAAAAAGGCTTGTGTCCTCCCAGGAGGGATGTGCAGACAGATTGCTGCAGGAAAGCAAAAGCCCTGGGACACATGGGATGGCCAGTTCACGCTTTTGTCACACCTTTATCTCCCCTACCACACTCGGCAATGTCTCCAGTCTTTGGCACTACAGGTGTTTCTAAGGAGTCTGGCAGGGTCAAAGATGCCCGTACCAAACCCAGGAACACTGCAATCCAGTATAACCTACAAAAAGAAGGCCCTGGAACTCGCCCTAATGCAAGTTTCAGCTAAGAGGCCTTCCTTCGAAGAATTTTGCATTTCTCAACGGGATGTCTTTGCAGAGGCAGAGAACCCAGCAGAACATATAACGGCTTGCTGTAAAACGTTAACTAGACCCACTGCATACATTTGCTCCCTAAATCCAAAGGAATTAGTTTTAAACTTTAACCATTTTGCGATACTTCGCTAGACTGAAGACCCATCTTTTATATTTTTTTCCCTCCTCATTGGGGCAGTTATAAGCAGTTATCAGGTCACTCACTAGCTGCTTTTTAGAAATATTTTATTTGAAGAAACACCTTATTACATTCACCTGAAGGCGTTTTCCAATACTTTAACCATTTTCATGGCTCTTCTTGGGATAATCTACAAACACTTAAATCAGCCTTGCACCTGTCTGACAGGGAAAATTAACTACAGCAAGTCCCTGACACTTTTCCTCACCGAAGAGTTCTGTATTAACATAATAACGTCCGGGCATCAGTGGTGGTTCTGATTGGCAAGAAAACGAAGAGGTGAGTATGTTACGGGTAAAGCTCAGGATGACACGCACGTGATACTATACGGACAAAGCTTCCAAACCCTGGCACAAAAAAGCACAACAGCTGGCCTGATTTAAGTAATTTTTTTTTAAAATACAGAACTTCAAGAACGAATGGAAATACCCAAGTTAAGTATTTTTGTATCCTCAAGCTTTAACTAGCCAAGAACAAACTCATTTGTTTGGGCCAAGAACAAGAGCCATCAAAGTTTTCTAAC